>JAACNH010001646.1:1945-63421 GCA_019447015.1 Hymenochirus boettgeri | reverse complement strand
AGGTTGTATAAAGACATACGTCCATCTAGTCCAACCTTTATACCCTAGCCATAATGTCTGTATAACAGTTACATAGTAACATAGTATTGGAGGTTGTATAAAGACATATGTCTATTCAGTCTAACCTTTAAGCTGTAGAGACCCCCCACTCCAATTCTATCCAATATTAATAAATAAACAGGGTTATTCAATCAAAGTTCTTATCGGTTAAAATGGAGCTAATTTTGCCCCAACCAATCAGATCTGATTTAACATTTGAAAGCTAGCATCTGATTGGTTGGGGCAAAATTAGCACCATTTTAACCGATAAGAACTTTTATTGAATAACCCTGTAAGACTTTATAAATTCTTTAAATGGTATTTCCACTCCCAAATCTAAAATTTGCCCCATACTGGCCCCTCTGTGTAGTGTAATAAAATCCTTACGTTACATCTCTGCTCCTTATGGTTCTCCTACAGTCCATGTCCAAAGTCCAGGAAACTGAAGAGTAGCGACTGTCTTCCTGTCCAAAGGTCTCTGCCTCCTGTCTTGCCTCCGGGAGGGATACTGACATGCGCAGTCGAGCCCCCCCCCCCCCCCCCCCCTCCATCCCTCCTTCCGGATCCCTTCTGGCCGCCCTTCCTCCTATCGCATAACCCATTTAATATTATGTCCCTTAGGCTTGTCCACCCCCAACCGCCATGTTAATACAAAAAAAAACCTTTACGATTACTTTCAGCTCTTCTCTCCCACACCCATCTTCACAGCCAGCAGCCGCGTCTGTGATTGGCTGACTGCCGGTCCGGCCCCTCTCTGCTGTCTCCGGTTAGCAGAGAGGGGAGAAGATAGTCGTGTGCGCGAAGGGAAGGTCTTTTTCTTGTAGTAACAAGTTAATTTGTTTGGGTGGAGATGCCCTTTAAAACCTATTACATATGCCTACTCTCCTCCATTGTATTAGATGTATTCCTACTTCTAATACTTCCATTTTTTACACCCATTTTTTGCTCTGCCATTTTCCAATCCCTGTAGGCCTCGTCAGCAGGACTGGGTGTTCTAATTGGCCCAATGGATGGGAAGGTACTTAGTTTACCTACCTACACCCACATACACCAAACATCAAAGAACAAGATTTGAACGTTTTAGTGACTTACAGATCCCGCAGTCATCACAGCAATCACACAAATCAGTGCTCCAGCGTGTCCCCTGATCCACCGTCACTGTCTGGGTGGTGATGACCCCCGGTTGTGAGATGATGGGCTCCATTTACCTGGAGAGTTATAATTATTATAATTGTTTTTATTCCTACCTACAATGATACCCAGGGATGGGCCAATCCTACCTCCAATGATACCCAGGGGTGGTCCAATCCTACCTCCATGGATACACAGGGATGGTCCAATCCTACCTCCAATGATACCCGGGGATGGTCCAATCCTACCTCCAATGATACCCAGGAATGGTCCAATCCTACTTCCAATGATACCCAGCAATGGTCCAATCCTACCTCCAGGGATACACAGGGATGGTCCAATCCTACCTCCAATGATACCCGGCCACCGCAGCGGAAATGCGCCGGACCCCGGTCGCCACGGGCGGAACAGCGCCGGGACCCCGGCGCCACCGGCGGCGGGAACGGCGCCGGACCCCTGGCGCCACCGCGGCGGAACGGGCCGCGACACAGGCCCACCCGGGGCGGAACGGCGCAGGGAGACCCCGGCCCACCGCGCGAACGGGCCGGGACCGGTCCCCACCACGCGGGGAACGGCGCCGGACCCGGCGCCACCGCGTGCGGAAATTAGCGCCGGGACCCGGCGCCACCGCGGCGGGAACGTGCGCGGGACCCCGGCCCCACGCGGCGGAGCGGCGCCGGGACCGCGCCTCCAGGCGGCGGAGCGGCGCGGGACCCCGGCGACACCGCGGCGGAACGGCGCCTGGACTCCGGGCACCGCGGCGGAACGGCGCCGGGACCCCGGCGCCACCGCGGCGGAACAGCGCCGGGACCCCGTCGCCACCGCGGCGGATACGGCGCCGGGACCCCGCGGCACCGCGGCGGAACGCGCCGGGACCCGTCCCCACCGCGGCGGAACGGAGACCGGGACCCACGGCGCACCACCGCGGGGGAACGGCGCCGGGACCCCGGAGCCACGCGGCGGAAAACGTGGGCGCCGGAACCCGGCCCCACCGCGGCGGACGCGCCGGACCGAGGACCCACCGCGGGGAACGGGGCCGGGACCCCGGCCCCACGCGGCGGAACGGCGCCGGGACCGCGGCGCCACCGCGGCGGAACGGCGCCGGGACCCCGGCGCCACCGCGCGGAACAGGCTCCGGGACCCGGCGCCACCGCGGCGGCACGGCGCGGGCCGAGGCCCAACCGCGGCGGAACGCGACCGGGACCCCGGCCCCACCGCGCGGAACGGCGCCGGGACCCGGGCCCACCGCGGCGGAAACGGCGCCGGGACCCGGCGCCACCGCGGCGGAACGCGAAGGACCCCGGCCCCACCGCGGCGTGAACGGCGACGGGACGAGGCCCCACCGCGCGGAACGGGGCCGGGACCAGGCCCCAGCCGCGGCGGAACGGCGCCGGGGCCGGCGCCACCGAGGCGGGAACGGCGCCGGGACCCCGGTGCCACCCGCGCGGAACACCCGGGACCCAGCGACCACCGCGGCGAACGGCGCCGGGACCCGGCCGGCACCGCGGCGGAACGGCGCCGGGACCCCGCCAACCGCGGCGGACGGCGCCGGACCCGGCCTGACCGCGGCGGACGGCGACGGACCCGGCCCCACCGGCGTAAGTCGCCGGGACCCGGAGCCACCCGGGGGAACGGCGCCGGGACCCCGGAGCACCGCGAGGAACGGCGCCGGACCAGGCGCCCACCGCGCGGAAAGGCGCCGGGACACCGGCGCCACCGGCGGAAACGGCGCCGGGACCCCGGGCGCACCGCGGCGGAACGCGCCTGGACCCCGGCGGCACAGCGGCGTAACGGCGCCGGGACCCACGGCACCACACGCGGCGGAACGGCGCCGGGACCACGGCCCCACCGGGCGAAACGGCGCCGGGACCCCAGCGCCACGCGGCGGAACGGCGACGGGACCCCGGCCCCACCGCGGCGGAAACGGACGCCGGGACCAAGGCTTCCACCTCTTATTTAACAGTTAAACTCCTTTACCCCTTTTCCACTCTTCTGAAACACTTCTCCGTAACCCCTCCCCACCTCTTCTTAATTATCCTTTACCACTTCCCACATCGTTTAACTTCTCTTTACCCTTCTCCCCTCTTCTTAACTGTCATTACCCTTCCCCACCAGTATTCTTAACTTCGCCTTTACCCGTCCCCACCTCTTCTTATAACTTCTCCTTTCAGTAACCCCCTTGCCCCACAATCTCTTAACTTCCTACTATTACCCCTTCCCCACCTCTTATTATCTTCTCCTTTACCCCTTCTCCACCTAATCAATCATTGGTTATGTGGCCTCCTTCATGGTGGTTGTTGAGTTTGTGTTAGTTTTTTCATAGATTGTAGGAAGTGAACAATGTGGGTTCATCTCGCATAATGCAGTAAAGGATATTGGGTAATGAGTGGAATTTGGGTGGGGGTGGTCGGACCATGTGACCAGAAGTTCCATATTAGTTTGTAGGAAGAGCATGGGGTGGGATGCGAGGGTGGAGACACTTTTGTTGGGAGGGGAAAGGGAAAATCTAGACAAACACCAAAACTGGGATTTGTCACAACACAAGGAACACCAGAGAGGGTGCAGGTAAGTAGACCATGGGCCAATGTAGACAACTTGTATTGTACACACACACACAAACATAATACAATCACCACAATCACAGTGTCGCTGATACATATACACACGTCACTATTAAACACAACTTGCTACTACAAGATACACATCGCCCACTATCTGCACAATCCTGTACACATTACTGAAACCACAGACACAACTACCCTACCCTAGACATGCACATCATGCCTTACACATCACTGTAACACTAACACATACAGTCCAAACACTGTGTGCCTCTCTTTCTCTCTCCCTCTCTCTATCATTTAGTTTCGATCTTCTCTTCTGATTCAGAAGAAAGTGACACTCAATGTGTGTGTGTGTGTGTGTGTGTGTGGCGTGTGGCGGCATGCGTGCGCCCTGAGTGACACCAGTGTGTGCTGTCGGTTGGTACTGCAGGTGGGATGGGAATGGGCACAGAATTTTACCAGTATTTATTATCTATATGTTTCCCGTAACAAGTAGATGTAAGGGAGTAGGAGGGTTGGAAGAATTGTTCGCCACTACAGTCTGTTGGTGAATGTGAACCCATAGGGGGTGGGGAGGGTGTATCATTAGGACATTGCGCTTTGGAAAAGTGAGTGTGTGTGTGTGACTGTTCCCGTGTGTGTGTCCGTGCTTGTGGGTACCTGTTATGTGTGGGTCCCTGTATGTGTGTGTGTGTTCCCTGTATGTGAGTCCCTGTTTGTTTGTGTCCCTGTGTGTGTTTTCCCTGTGGTGTCTGTGTACCTGTGGTGTGGGGTCCTGTATTAGTGGGTCCCGTATGGTGTGGGTCCACTGTTGTGTGTGTGTGGTGGTACTGTTTTAGTGGTCCCTGTGTGTGTGGGTCCCTGATGTGTTGGGTCCCCTGATGTGTGGGCCATGTTGTGTGTGGTCCCTGTATGTGTTTCTCCCTGTTGTGATGTGTTTGTCCCTGGATGTGTGTTCTCCCTGTGTGTGTGTCCCGTATGGGACCATACAGGGACACATACCATCCTTGTGGTATCATGGAGGTAGGATTGGACAATTCCTGGGTATCATTGAGGATAGGATTGGCGACCATCCTGGATCATTGGAGTAGGTTGGACCATCCGGGTATCATTGGAGGTAGATTGGACCATCCCTGGATATAGAAGTGGATTGGCCATCCCTGGGTCTCATTGAGGTAGGGAATCGGGATATTGGAGGTAGGATTGGACCACCCTGGGTATCATTGAGGAGGTAGGATGGGACCATTCCCTGGTATTAATGGGAGGATTGGACATCCCTGGTATACTTGGAGTGGATTGGGACTCCCCGGGTCTCATTGGAGGTAGGTTGGACCATCCCCGTGGTATCATTGGAGTGTAGGATTCGACCCATCCCGTGTATCCATGGAGGTAGGATTGGACCATTGCTGGGTATCATTGGAAGTAGTATGGACCATTCCTGGTATACTTGGACGGTAGGATTGGACCACCCTTGGTAGCATTGGAGGTAGGATCGCTGGACCATCCCCGGGTATCATTGGAGGTAGGATTGGACCTCTCCACGGTATACCTGGGAGTAGGATTGGACCATCCATGGTATCCTGGACGGTAGGATTGGACCATTGCGTGGTATTCATTGGAAGTAGCGATTGGACCATTCTGGGGTATCATGGAGGTAGGATTGGACAAGCCGCCAGGGTCGGAATCATGGGATTGGGTAGGATTGGACCAATCCTGGGATTATCCATTGGAGGTAGGATTGGACATCCCAGTATTATTGGAGGTAGGATTGGACCATCCCTGGGTATCCATTTGGAGTGGCGGTCGTAGTATTGGAACAATCCCTAGGGATGGTCCATACTACCTCCAATGATACCATTGGATGTCCAATCCTACCTCCAATAAATACCCGGGATTGTCCAATCTACCCCCATTGATACAACAGGGATTGTCCAATCCTACCTCCAATGAATGACCCGGGATGTCCAATCCCTCTCCAATGATACCAGAATGGTCCAATCCCTACGTCCCCATGGATACCAGATGGTCCAATCCTACCTCCATGATCACATGGAATGGTCCAATCCTAACCACCTCCAATGATGACCCAGGGATGGTCCCATATCCAGTCCCAATCCAATTAATACACCCCAATGGGGTTGGTCATCCTACCTCCATGTCCAGAAGGGATGGTCCAATCCTACCGCCAATGATACCCAGGAAGGTCCACTATCCAATACGAATGTCCTTATCTTCAATGATCCCAGCATGGCGGCAATCTACCCCAGGAATACACAGGGGAGGTCCAAATCCTCCTCAATGATACCCGGGATGGTCCAATCCTACCCCTCCAATGATACCGGCTGGATGTCCATCTACCCTACCTCCAATGAACCAGGGATGTCCAATCCTACCGTCCAATAGATACGGCATGATGCTCCAATCGCTACCTCTCAATGAATCCCAGGAGTGGTCAGATCCTACTCCAGGGAACAAGAGTCCACCACTCAAGTGACCCGGGGAATGGTCCAATCTACCTCCAAGGATACCCCGGGATGTCCATCCACCAATATCCGATCATTCCCTCAATAATACCCAGGGAATGGTCCATCCTACCTCCATGATACACAGGGAATGTCAAACCCTAACTCCAATCATCCCAGGGATGTCCATCAACACCATCCAATGATACCCGATGGTCCCCTTCAATGACCAGGGATGCTTACATCAGATACCCGAATCCACCTACCATGTACCGGATGGTCATTTCTTGATACCCAGAAGTCCAATCCTATAGATCACCCAAGGATGGTCAGTGGTTCCCTATGTCCATCCAGGGCCACACAAAAACCATCGGGAGACAACACGACACACATCAAGGGAACCCACACATGGAAATCAACACATAGGGACCGCACTACGTGCTAACAATACATGGAACACATCACAGGGACACACCACAAGCGGGACGACACAGCAACACTACAGGACCCACACCACATGACACATACAGGGACCCCACGAATGTACAGACCCCAGTACAACACACCCCAAGGTGACCAGAATGACAGAAGGGCACCTACCACTCACTGGCACACATATGGGGGCGAGTACACACATCAACGACACATAAGGGACCCACTACTACAGGACCCACACACAGGTGACAACACATCGCCCATACAACACAAGGGACGTAGATCGCGGACTAGTACAACGCAGTCCACACGTAAGTCACATTTTTTCACACAAGGCACATAGTCATGATACCCAGTCGCGACAGGCACGGCACACCACAATGGTCACAGGCACAACCAGGGAACTGTCACATGCGCGACACATCCGCTTCAAAGCGCATGTCCTAATTACACCCCGAATCCCCGCCCACGGCCATGGATGCGCGTCACACATGATGGACAATTCTCACCACTTCTTTCACGGTGTTAAGGGAAACATAATAGATATATAAATACTGTGTACAATTCTGTGCCCATCCCATCTTCACCTGACATTACACGACAGCACACACGGGTTTCACTCAGGCGCACGCATGCACGCACCCGCACACACGCACACACCACACACACCACACCCATTGAGTGTCACTTCTTCTTGAATCAGAGATGAGAAGATCGAAACTAAAAGGAGAGAAGAGGGAGGAGAGGCAACACAGTGTTTGGACTGTATTGTTAGTGTTACAGTGATGTGTAAGGGCACTGAATGTGCATGTCTAGGGTAGGGTATTTTGTGCCTGTGGTTCTGAGGTAAGTGTGTACAGGATTGTGCAGAATGGGGGTGTGTTACTGGTAGTAGCAAGTTGTGTTTAATAGTGACGTGTGTAATGTATCTAGCGACACTGTGATTGTGGTGATTGTATTATGTTTGTGTGTGTGTGTACAATACAAGTTGTCTACATTGGCCCCTGGTCTCTTACCTGCACCCTCTCTAGTGGTTCCTTGGGTGTGACAAATCCCAGTTTGTGTTTGCTGATTTTCCTTTCCCCCTCCCCAACAAAAGTGTCTCCACCTCCGCTCCCACCCATGGCTCTTCCTACAAACTAATAATGGAACTTCTGGTCACATGGTCCAACCCCACCCAAATTCCACTCATTACCCAATATCCTTTACCTGCATTATGAGGAGAACCCCACATTGTTCACTTCCTACAATCTTGAAAAAACTAACACACTCAACAACCACCATGAAGGAGGCCACATAACCAATGATTGATTAGGTGGAGAAGGGGTAAAGGAGAAGATAATAAGAGGTGGGGAAGGGGTAAGAGGTAGAAAAAAGGTGAGGTAAGGAAACGTTCAAGAAGACGGTGGGGAAGGGGTAAAGAGTGAGGGGAGGTAAAATTAGAGGAAGGGTCCAGGGAATTCAAAAGCGAGGTGGGGAGGTAGAAGATAAGCCTTAGAAAGGTGGGTTAATACCGACGCGTGGGAGCGCCGGTCACGGTGAGTAATGAAAGGTGCGACCGGGGTAAAGGAACGTTACGAGCGGTGGGGACGGTGGTGACGTTCCCGAAGCGGTGGAGCTGGGGTCCCGGCGCCGTTTCACGCGCGCGGTGGGGGCCGGTGTCCCGGCGCCCGTTCGCCGCGGTGGGCCGGGGTCGGCTCGCCGTTCCCGACCGCTGTAGCCGCCGGGTCCAGGCGCCGTTCCGCCGCGGTGGGGTCCTCGGCCGTCGGGGTGCCCGGCGTCCCGGCTTTCGCGCGGCGGCGGGTTCCGGGCGCCCGCGGGTGCCCGGGCCGCGCGTTCCGCGCGCGGTGGCGCCGGGGTCCCGGCGCCTTTCCGCCGCGGTGGGGCGGCCCGGGGTCCGGCGCCGTTCGCCCGGTGCGGCCGGGTCCCGGCGCCGTTCCGCCGCGGTTGGGGGGGTCCCGGCCCCGTTCCCCGCGGGTGCGGCCGGGGGTCCCGGCGGCCGTTCCGCCGCGGTTGGCCCGGGGTCCCGTCGCCGTTTCCGCGCGGTGGCGCCGGTCTCCCCGCCGCCCCGTTCCGCCGCGGTGGGCCGGGGGTCCCGGCTCGTTTCCGCCGCCCGGGTGGCGGCGGGTCACGGCGCCGTTGCCGCCGCGGTGGCGCTCGGGGTCCCGGCCCCGTTTCCGCCGCGTGGTGCCTGGGGTCCCGCCCGTTCCGCCCGACGGTGGCGCCGTGGGTCCGGCGCCGTTCGCCGCGGTGGGGCCGCGGGTCCGCGACGTCGCCGCGTGTGGCCCGTCCCGGCGCGTCGCTCGTGGGGGGCCGGCGTGTACGCCGGGTGGGCCGGGTCAGCGCTCCGCCGCGGTGGGCCTGCGGTCCCGGCGCCGTTCCGCCGCGGTGGCCGCCGGGTCCGGCGCTGTTCCGCCCTCGTGGCGCCGGGGCCCGTCGTTCCGTTCCGCCGCGGTGGCGCCGGGTCCCGCGACCAGTTCGCCGCGTGTGGCCTGGGTCCCCGCCCCTTCCGCCTCGGTGGGCCGCAGGTCCCCGGCGCCGTTGACCGCAGGTGGGGCCGGGGTCCCGGCGCCTTCCCGCCGCGGTTGGCGCCGGGGTCCCGCGCGTTCCCCGCGGTGGCGCCGGGAGTCCACCGGCGCCTTCACTCCGCGGGTGGGGGGGCCGGGGTCCCGGCGACGTTCCGCCGCGGTGCCGCGGGGTCCCGTGCGCCGTTCCGCCCGGTTTGGCGCCGTGGTCCCGGCGCTGTTCCGCCGCTGGCATCCGGGGGTCCCGGCCCGTTCCCGCGACCGGTGGCGCCGGGTCCGCTGCCGTTCCGCCGCCGTGGCGCAGTGTCCGGCGACCGCCCGCCGCCGTGGGCCGCGTCCCGGCCCTCTCCGCGCGACGTTGGGGCCGGTCCCGGCGCCGTTCCGCCGCGTGGCGCTCGGGGTCCCGGATCCGCTTTTCCGCCGCGTTGGCGCCGGGGTCCCACGGCGCCGTTCCAGCCTGCGTGTGGGCCGGGGTCCGCGCGTCGCCCCTGTCCGGTCCGTGCCGTGCCGTTGGGCCGGTACCCGGCGCCGTTCCTCCGCGGTGGCGCCGGGGTCCCGGCGCCGTTCCGCCGCGAGTGGCGCCCTGGGGTCCCGGCCTCGTTCCGCCGCGGTTGGCGCCGGGGGTCCCGGCCTGATTCCCCGCGGTGGCTGCCGGGGCTCGCCGGCGCGTTCCCGCCCGCGCGTGGCGCCGGGTCCCGGCGCCGTTCCCGCGGGGCGCGGTCCAGGCGTCCGGCGGTGCGCCGGGTCCCGCGCTTCCGCCGCGTGTGGCCGGGTCCAGGCGCTTCGCCGCGCGGGCCTCGGCCTCCCGGCGCCGTTCGCCGCCGGTGCACGGGTCCCTGCGCCGTTCCCCGCTGTGGGCCTGGAGTCCCTGCGCCTTTCCGCCCGCGTCTGGGGCCGGGGTCCCCGCGCCGTTCCGCCGCGGTGGGCCGGTCCGGGCCGGTCCGCTGCGAGGGGCCGTGTCCGCCCGTTCGCCTGGTGGCGCCGGGCGTCCCGCTGTCTTTCCGCCGCGTGGGCGCGGGGTCCGGCGCTGTCCGCCGCGGTGGCGCGGGTCCCCGGCGCCCGTCCGCCTGGTGGGCCGGGAGTACCCGGCCCGTTCCGCCGCGGGTGGGGCCGGGGTCCCTGCGCCGTTCCGACCGAGGGTTGGGGCCCTGTGGGTCACCTGCGCCGTGTCCGCGCCGGTGGCGCGGGGTCCCCGCGCGTTCCAGCCGCGGTGGGCGCGGTCCCGCGCCTTCGCCGTGTCCGTGTCCGCGCCGTTCGCGCGTGGGGACCCAGGTCCCGGCGCCGTTCGCCGCCGTGTGGCGCCTCGTGGTCCCGGGTCGCTTGTTCCTCCGCTCCTGTGCGCCTGGTCCCGGCGTTGCCTCCGCCGCGGTGGCCGCGCGGTCCCGGCGCCGGTTCCGCCGCGGTGGGCGTCCCGGCCGTTCCCCCGTGCCCTGTCCACGGCGCCGTTCCCCGCGGTGGGGCGGGGCGTGCCCCCGGCGCCGTTCCGCGCGGTGGTCGCCGGGTCCGCGGCGCCGTTCCCCGGTGCCCGGGTAGGCAGGCGCGGGTCCCACCGGTGGCGGGTCCGGCGGTTCGCCCGGTGGCGCCGGGTCCCGGCGCCGTTCCCCGCGGTGGCCCGGGGTCAGGCGCCGTTCGACCGCGCGGTGCCGGCGTGTCCCGGCGCGCTTCCGCCGCGTGCGCCCGGGGTCCCCGCGCCGTTTCCGCCGCGGTCGGCGTACGGCGTGGAGCGCGGGGTCCCGGCGCCGTTATGCGCAGAGGTAGCGCGTCCGGCCAGTCTCCGCCACACGGGGCTCCGGGCGTGCGGCGCGTGGATCCGGGCGTCCGTCACGGCCCGGCGTGCTTGCTCGACCTACTCCACGATTCCCTGGTCCACTCCTCCCTCAATGACTCACCCACGAAATGGTCCAATCTACCCTCCAATGATCCCGCAGGGATGGCCCAATCCTACCTCCAAAATACCCAGGGATGGTCCAATCCTAGCCCGCCATGCTATCACCGGGATGGTCCAATCCTACTTCCAATGAAACCCCGGGATGTCCACATCCTGAAACCCCCAAATGATACCACCGGGATGGTCCAATTCTTACCGCCAATGATACCCAGGGATGTCCAATCCTACTCCACTGATTTACCCCAGGGATGGTCCATCCTACTCCCAATGATACCCAGGAATGGTCCAATCCTACCCCAATGATACCCGCCAGGGATGGTCCAATCCTTACCTCCAATGATACCCGTGGATTGCCATCCCTACCTCCAATAATACCCGGTGATGGTCCATCCTATTCCAATGAACCCAGGGAGGTCCAATCTACCGTCCAAATGATACCCAGGAATGGTCCAATCCTACCGTCCAATGTACCCAGATGGTCCAATCCTCCATCGCAATGATACGGAACTCGGATGGTCCAATCCTATTTCCAATAGGAATTACCCAGGATGTGCCCAATCCTACCTCAAGGATCCCAGGATGATCCAATCCTACTTCCAATGAACCCATGGAGGGCCTAATCGCCTTCATTATCCCCCAGGGATGGGCCAATCCACCTCCAATGAAACCCAGAATGGTCCCAATCCTACCTCCAATGATACCAAGAATGGCCAATCCTAGCTCCAATTCTATACCCACGGATGGTCCCAATCCTACCTCCAATGTCCCCGGGATGGTCCAATCCTAACCGTCCAATGATACCCGGGTTGCCCAATCCTACCCTCCATGATACTCCGGGATGGTCCAATCCTACCTCCAATGATACCCAGGAATGGTCCTCCTAGCCCATGATCCCCCAGGATGGCAATTCCTACCTCCAATGAACCGCGGAATGGTTCCAATCCTAGCTCAATGATACCCAGAATGGTCCAATCCTACCTCCCAAGATCCCGTGGATGGTCCAATCCCTGACTTTCCAATATACCGAGGGATGGCCCCAATCCACCTCCAAGATACCCAGATATGGTCCAATTCTATTTCCATTGATACCCGAATGTCCAATCCTATTCCAATGATACCGGATTGGTCCATCCTATTTCCAATGATACCCAGAATGTCCAATCCTCCTTAATGATACCCATGGGATGGTCCAATCCTACCTCCAAATGATATACCCAGGAATGGTCCAATCTCCTACCCCTCCAATGATACCCCGGATTTCGAAACGCCCCCATTGGATACCCAGGGATGGTCCCACATCCTACCCCAATATACCCAGGGATGGCCAATCCTACTCCAATGTCTACCCGGGGATTGGTCGCAATCCTACCGTCCAATGATACCCCAGAAGTCCATTCTTCCAATGAATACCAGAAATGGCAATCCCTACCAAAGTCAATGATACCCAGTAAAATGGTCCAATCCTACACTCCAATGATACCCATGAATGGTCCCAATCCTCCTCCAATGATTACCCAGGGATGGTTGCAATCCTAGCTCCAATGATCCCAGGAATGGTCCCAATCCTACCCCAATATACCCGGGTGCTATGCTACCCATGACCAGTGCTTGGCCCGATAAACCAGATGGCCCTCACCCCAATTATACCAGCCAGCATGGTCCAATCTATTTCCATTGATACCCATGAATGGTCCAATCCTATTCCAATGATACCTAAGATTGGTCCAATCCTACCTCAATATACCCGGGATGGTCAATCCTACTCCAATGAATACCAGGATGGTCCAATCCTAACCGATACTCCAATGATACCCGTAGAATGTTCCATCCTACCGTCCCATGATACCCAAGGAATGGTCCCAATCCTACCGTCCAAATACTCGTGGAGGTCCAATCCTATTTCCAATGATACCCAGGGATTGGCCATCCTACCTCCAAGATCCCCATGGATGATCCATCCTACTTTCCAGTACCCATGGAGTGCCGAAATCCTCCTTCAAATTATCCCCAGGGATGGGCCAATCCACTCTCAATGAATACCCGGAATGGTCCAATCCAGGCTCATGATACCAAGAATGGTTCCAATCCCTAGCTCCAATGATCCCATCGGAATGGTCCAATCCTACCTCCAATGATAACCCCAGGTATGGGTCCTCCTGACACCTCCAATGATACCCAGGATTGCCCCAATCTACTCCATGAATACTCCGTGGATGGTCCATCCTACCTCCAATGATACCCAGGAATGGTCCCATCCTAGCTCCAATGATACCCAGATGGTCCCAATCCTACCTCCATGATACCCAGAATGGTCCCAATCCTATCCTCCAATGATACCCAGGAATGGTCCATCCTAACCTCCAACTGATAACCCGGGGATGGTCAATCCTACTAATCCAGATGATACCGAGGGATGCCAATCCTACCTCCAATGAACCCATGAATGTCCAAATTCTATTTCATTGAAATACCCAGGAATGGTCCATCTATTTCCCAATGATACCACGACGGTTGGTCCAACTCCTATTTCCATTCAAATATACCCGGAAATGGTCCAATCCTACCTTCAATGATACCCAGGATTCCCAATCCTACCTCCAATGATACCCAGGGATGGCCCCAATCCTACTCCAATGATACCCGGGGATGGTCCAATCCATTCCCTGATACCCATGGGATTGGTCCAATCTACCTCCATTGAAACCCAGTGATGGTCAACCTACTCTCAATGATACCTAGGATGCCCATCCCTACCGTCCCAATGATACCCGAGATGGTCCCATACTACCCATATACCAGAATGGTCCAATCCTACCTCCAATTATACCCCACGGATGGTCCAACCGCTCCAATGATTACCCAGGGATGGTCCCAATACTACCCTTCCATGTAACCCAGAATGGTCCATCCTACCATCCAATGATACCACCCCGGTGGTCCAATCACTGCCCTCCAATGATACCCAGGGATGGTCCAATCTACCCCCAATGATACCCAGGAGATGGCCCAATCCTACTCCAATGATCCCGGATCCCCATGCTACTCTATGTGACCAAGGAGGTCCACCTGCATTAATGATACCCAGGAATGGTCTGCACATCCTGCCTCCAATGAAACCCCGGATGGTCCAATCCTACCCATATGATACCCGGAAATGGTTCCAATCCTAGCTCTGATACCGGATGGCCAATCCTACCTCCAATATACCCAGGGTGGTGCAATCCTACTCCAATGATACCCAGGAATGGTCCAATCCTACCTCCAATGATAACCCGGATGGTCCAATCCTAGCTCAATGATACCCAGGGTGGCCCAATCCTACTCCAATGATACCCAGAGATGTCCAATCCTTTTCCATTGATACCAGGAATGGTCCAATCCTATTTCCAATGAACCAAGATGGTCCAATCCTATTTCCAATGTCCCCAGGAAGGGTCCATCCTACCTCCAATGATACCCAGGGAATGGTCCAATCCTACCAGCCTCCAAATGATACCCAGGGATGTGCCCAGATCCTACTACTTTCCGATGATACCCCAGGGATGGTCCAATCTACTCCATTGATACCCATGAATGGTCCAATCCTACCTCCAATGATACCTAGGTATGGCCCCTCCTACCGACCAATGTATCCCCGAAGATGTCCAATCCTACCTCCAATGAACCCCAGGAATGGTCCAATCCTACCTCCAATGATTCCCGTGATGGTGCCAATCCTCTCCATGATACCACCCGGGATGGTCCAATCCTACCTCCAATGATACCCGGGGATGGTCCAATCCTACCCTTAATGATACCCAGGATGGCCCATCCTGACTTCCAATGATACCCGGGGATTTAGTCCAAACCTACCCTCCAATGATACCAGGGATGGTCCAATCCTACTCAATGCTACCCAGGGATGGTCCAATCCTGACTCCAATGATAACCCGAGATGGTCCAATCCTATTTCCATTGTACCCAGGACTGTCAAATCCTATTTCCAATGATACCAAGATCTGGTCCATCCTATTTCCAATGATCCCAGGAATGTCCATCCTACCTCCAATGAAACTCAGGGACGGTCCATCCTAACCTCCAATATACCCAGGGATGGCCCATCCTACCTCCAATTATACCCGGGATGGTCCTCAATCCTATTTCCGATGATACCCGGGGATGGTCCAATGCTACCCTCCTGATACCAGGATGGTCCAATCCCTACCTCCATGATACCTAGGGATGGCCCAATCCTACCACCAATGTACCAAGAGATGGTCCAAACTACCCCACTGACTGGACCCGGGGATGGTCCAACTCCTACCTTCGCAATGATAACCCGGGGATGGCCAATCCTACCTTACTGTAATAACCCAGGATGGCCCATCCTACCTCCATGTAACCCGGATTTCCAATCCTACCCTCAATGATACCCGATGTATGGCCAAACCTACCTCCAATGAGAACCCAGGGACCACACACACACCAATACGGGACCCACACCATACAGTACCCACATCACACAGTGGACAACCACACAGGGACCACAACCACAAACATGTGGACACACCACACACATACAGGGCCCACACATACAGGACCACACCACACAGGACACACCCACACACGAGGACAAAACACACAGGGAACACAGGACACACCAGTGAACACACGAACACCACATACAGGACCACACCATACAGTGACCCACCAATACAGGGACCCACACATCAGGACATGGACACAACTACAGGGACACAAACAACAGGGACTCACATGACAGGGACACCACAGGAACAACACCACACACACACCAGTTGACCCACATACAGGACCCCACCATCCAGGGACCCCCCCACCGAACACACACGGACACACACACACAGGGACAAACAAACACAGTACAACACACAAGGACACAAACAAACAGGTGACTCACAACGAGGACACACTTAGTGAACACACCAACACAACACTAGCGGTACCCACCCATACAGGGACCCACACACAGGACACACCACACACGGGAGACATTCACACCAACACCCACTCACATTTCCAAAGCGCAATGTCCTAATGGATACAACCTCTCCCCACCCCCATATGGGGTACAATACCACACAATGTAATGGGAACAATTCTTCCAACCCACCTGTCCCCTTACATCTACTTGTTAAAGGGAAAACATATAAGATATATGAAATACTGTTAAAATTCTGTTGCCCGTCCCTCTCACCTTGCAGTAACAGGCAAGCACAACACTGGGTTCACTCAGTGTGCCCGCACACGCACGCCTCCAGGGATACACAGGGATGGTCCAATCCTACCTCCAATGATACCCGTGGATGGTCCAATCCTACCTCCAATGATACCCAGGGATGGTCCAATACTACCTCCAATGATACCCAGGGATGGTCCAATCCTACCTCCAATAATACCCGGGGATGGTCCAATCCTACCTCCATGGATACACAGGGATGGTCCAATCCTACCTCCAATGATACCCGGGGATGGTCCAATCCTACCTCCAATGATACCCAGGAATGGTCCAATCCTACTTCCAATGATACCCAGTACCAAGGGATGGTCCATTCCTACCCCTCCAAGGTTATCCCATCGAGGAAAGTGGTGTCGTCAACAAGCTACGCCACTGTCGCAATGGGATACCGGTTTAACGACCACATGGATCAACCTCCTACCGAGGGGCCGGACTCCGAGGGGAGATCACAATGACAGGGTCCAATGTCCTCCTGGGTATTGGTCCAATGATAACGCGCAGGGAGGGGTTTCCAAATTCCAACCCCATCCATGTCATACCCGGGGATCGGTGCCAATCCTATCCAGTACCCATCCATCTGACATCACCACCGCAGGGGATGGGTCCCAATCCGACCCCGTCCAGATGGAATAGCGGTCAAGGTTCAGGATCAATGGGCCCATCCTATGACCCCAAAGGCCGCCGGAGACTCCTCAGGTATAGGTCCAGCCACTACCCGCAATAAGTTCTAACTGGGGAGAGGGGCCAATCCTACCGTATCTCTACTTGCGTGGCCCCGGAACGGTATTGCAGGCCAGATCGCAACTGAAGTCTAAGCAGCTAAACCCGGAGTGCCACGGCCTCCAATCCTACCTCCCGCGGGATGTATCGAAGGGTGCCCAGAGATAACACTGGGGTGCGACAGAACGAACTGAGGGGCCAATCCACCCGCCAATGAGACCCAGGCATGGCCAATGCCGCCCGCAATGAGCACCCAGGAAGCGGGGCCCATCCGACCTGCCAAGGCGCCGCCAAAGGATGGGATGACGCTGGGGCCCTGTAGTCCATCCAGGGGACACACCACAGGTAGTTACGTACACAACAAGACAGGGACACTGCACTTCAGGGGTACGGCCATCGCACACAGGGGTGTGCAGTACCACGACGGGACTCAAAATAAGGCAAAAGAGAACACACACGACAATATGTGCCGGTAACAGGGAGCCCACCACAGCAGGACCTCTGCTTGATAGAGTGCTCCACACACATGAGCGCGTAATACATCCACACAGGTCGTACACACAGCACTCACGCCAAACACGCACCCGCGACCAGGGGGACAGGAACACGTGTGTAGGGCAGGGACCACACATACAGACACACCAACGAAAAACAACGAAGACAGGGACCCACACACACCGGTCACACACACCAGTGGGACACCACACCAGGACCAAACAAACGAAAACACAGGGCCGCAGTAGCTGTTAGAGCAGCGACGACAATGGGGACCGCTGTGCGCCCGTCAGGTCACCATCCGCCACCCATCACACATCCATATCACGGCGGTATTCCTCCACACCATACACTACTGGGACCCCCACACACAGCGACATGCCCACATCCACCACGGACAGACAGTCCCCTTACGTAACCATCTCCCGCCTCTTTATCTCCCTTTCACCACCGTCTCCACTTTGCCCCAAACCATGCGCGACTGACTGTGTGGCCTAATTGTACGGACACCCCGTACCCCCCATCTCGGAATCCTGCGAGAGGTCACAGTCGGCCACACCCCCCTATCCTCCTACACTCTCCCATTCGCTTATTCAGGCCGATACCCGCAGTACGCAAGTATGAAACCTGTTGGGTCACGACACGCACGGCGCGCCGTCCGTGGCTTGCCCCTCGAGGCTCCGCAGACCCCCCGACCTGCCTCTTCACCGGCGCGACACCCACTCACACACCTCACCGGCGTGCTCACTCATCGCCTACGCTGCCACCCTCCGGTGCACGCCACACTTATGCCCCACACCACTACACCATCTCGTCTGCCGGCGAAGGAAGAGCAGGAGGTCCGACCGGATCAGAGGACACTTGCGTTCAACCGAGGGGGGATGGCGGCGGGCGACGGAGCGGGGCGCGGTCGGTGTGTGGGTGGGGGTGTGGTCCGACTGGGCGGCAGAGCCGAACGGTGGCGTGGCTTCTAAGACGCGACCGTGGGTGCGGAACGTAGGTGACACGGTTAACGTCGACACCTGTACGATGGGTGTGTGGGGGAGTGTCGCTACGGGCCAGTTATGTGTGGGGCTCGGGCGCCGAGTGCACACATAGCAGCAGTACCTGGCGGTTCGCCACACATGGTCGTCGCGGGGGGGACGGCCGGGTGCCGTGGGGGCGCGTCTGTGACGACCAAGCCGCAACGTTCTCGGCGGTCGGCTAAGTGCACTCGCTCGCCGTGCCGTCCACGCCCTCCGGCCACGAAAAGCCCTGGCGTCTCCCACCCTGCGCAGCCCCCCCAGGGGCGGCGACAACGAAGAAGGAACTGCGGGGCAACAGGGCCAACCCCACCCAAAGGCCACCAGGACCCAAGACCTGACCGGGGCAGGAGAGGAAAACCCACATGGGGCCGTCCACAAGCTAGGAAAAACTAACACAAACGCAACAACCACCAGGAAGGGAGGGGCCACATAACCAATGATTGAGTAGGTGGAGAAGGGGTAAAGGAGAAGATAATAGAGGTGGGAGGGGTAAAGGAGAATTAAGAAGAGGTGGGGCGGGGTAGCAGGAGAAGTTCAGAAGAGGTGGGGAAGGGGTAAAAAAGGAGAAGTTAAGACGCCGGTGGGGACGGGGTCCCTGAGCAGTTCCGCAGCGGGGCGAAGGGGTCCCGGCGCCGTTCAGCACGCGTGGGTTCCGGGGTCGCAGGAGACGTTTCCCCGCGGTGGGGCCGGGGTCAGCAGCCTTCCGCCGCGGTGGCGCCGGCGGTCCGGTGCCGTTCCGCACTGTGGCGCCGGGGGTCCGGCGCC
Organism: Hymenochirus boettgeri; assembly: GCA_019447015.1. Lineage (NCBI taxonomy): Eukaryota > Metazoa > Chordata > Amphibia > Anura > Pipidae > Hymenochirus > Hymenochirus boettgeri. Next base: position 44,115 of record JAACNH010001646.1, on the reverse strand, counting down.
TTTCGCCCGCGTGGGGCCGGGGTCCGTCCCTTCCTCCCGGTGGCGCTGGGGTCCCGGCGCCGTTCCCCGCGGTGGGGCGGGTCCCGGCGCCGTTCGCGCGGTGGGGCCGGGGTCCCGGCGCCGATTCCGCCGGGCCGCGGGGTCCCGGCGCCGTTCCCGCCGCGGTGCGCCCCGAGGTCCCCGGCGCCGTTCCCCCGCGCCGGTGCGCCAGGGTCCCGGCGCTTCCGCCGCGGTGGCGCCGGGGTCCCGTCGCCGTTTCCGCGCGGTGTCGCCGGGGTCCCGGCGACCGTTCGCCGAGCATGGCGCCGGGGTCCCGGCGCCGTTCGCGCCGCGGTGGTGGCCCGTGTGTCCCGGCGCGTTTCCGCCGCGGTGCGGCCCGGGTGTCCCGGCGCCGTTCCGCCGCGGTTTGGCCGGGGTCCCGGCGCCGTTTCGCAGCGGTGCGGCCGGTCCCGGCGTCGTTCCGCCGCGGTGGCGCCGGGCCCGCGCTGTTCCGCCGCGGTGGCGCCGGGTCCCGGCGCCTTCTCCTCCCGGTGGCTCCGGGGTCCGGCGCCTTTCCGCCGCGGGGTGGTGCGGGGTCCCGGCCCCGTTCCGCCGCTGTGGGTCCCTCGTTCCGGCGCCGTTCCGCCGCGGGGGGCCGGGGTCCCATGGCCGTTCCGCCGACGGTGGGGGCGCCCGGGTCTCGGCGCCGATTCCGCCGCGGTGGGCCCGGGGGTCCGCGCCGTTTCCGCCGACGGTGGGGCGGGGTCCCGGCGCGTTCCGCCGCGGTGGGAGCCTCGGTCCCAGGCGCAGTTCGCCCGGTGCGCCGGGTGTCCCGCGCTGTTCCGCCGCGGTGGCGCCGGGTCCAGGCGCCGTTCCGCCCGGTGGCGCGCGGTCCCGGCGCCCGTTCCCGCGTGGGCCGGGGTCCCGGCCCCGTTCCGCCTCGGCTAGGCCTCGTCCCGCGCCGTTCCGCGCGGATGGTGGCCCGGTCCCGGCGCAGTTCCCGCCTCGTGCTCCTGTGTCCCTCGCCTGGTCGCCGTCCCCCCGCACGGTGCGCGCCGGCGGCCCTGGCGCCCCGTTCCGCCGCGTGTGGCCTGGGTCCCGGCCGCCTTCCGCCCCCGCGGTGCCCCGCCGGGTTCAACACGGCTGAACTTAAGAAGGTGGACCATGGGTAAACGCGTGTTCCTTCTGTCCCCTGTTCCTCGCTCTCAAACACGCCCGCTTCTGTGCGGCCCCCCCCCGGTGTAAAGGCGAACGTTAAGAAAGGTTGGAGACGGGGTCCGGCGCACGTTTCCGACGCGGTGGGAGCAGGGTACACGGCCCCCGCTAAAAGCGCGTGGGGCCAGTCACGCGATCGCAGACTCTTCGCCCCCGCTTTTTCTTGGGCGCACGTGTGTACCAATCACCGCGAGAGAGTTAATGCCACCCGTTCCCGTTCCCCCCTCGTAGCACACCGCGGGCTTAGATTGTACAATTTAAGTTCGTGGAGAAGGAAGGGATAAGGAGAAGTTAAGAAGAGGTGGGGCAATGTGGGGAATGGGCGTTCGCATTATTGGAGAGTTAAGAAAGGTGGAGAAGGGTAATAGGAGACGTTAATCTAGACGAGGATGGAGCGATGGGTAACGGAGATATTACCAAGAGGTGGAGACGGGGTAATGGCAAGTTTAAGAAGAACGCCTTGATGCGTGGAGAAAAGGGGTAAACGCGAGATGTTAAGACGAGGTGGCCAAGTGCGCCTCGTGTAAAAAGGAGAAGTTAAGAAGATGTGGGAGAAAGGGTAAGAGGAGAAGTTAAGAAGAGGTGGGGATAATGGTTAAGAGAAGTGAAGACGAGTGGGGAATAGGACTTTTTCCGCCGGCGCCCCTGCGTTCCGCCGCGGTGTGCCCCGGGGTCCCGCGCCGTTCCTCCGCGGTGTCGGCGGGGTCCCTGCCCGTTCGCCGCGTGGGCTGGGCTCCCGGCGCCGTTTCCCTCGCGGTGGCCTCCTGTCCCGGCGCCGTTCCGCCGCGGTGGGCGCCGCGGGTCCCGGTGCGTGTTCCGCCGGCGTGGCGCCGGGGGCCCGGTCCTGTTCTCGCACGCGGGTGGGGCCGGGGGCCCGGCGGCGCCTTTCCGCGCGCGGTGGGCCGGGGTCCCCCTGCGCCGTTCCGCCGCGGTGGCGTCGGGGTCCCTCGCCGTTCCCGCCGCGGTGCTCCGGGGTCCCCCCGGCGCCGTTCCGCCTCGGTGGGCCGGGATCCCGCCTGCGCCGTTCCAGCCGCGGTAGGGCCCGGGGTGACCCGCCGCCTTCCGGCGCGTTGTGCCTCGCGTCCCGGCGCCGTTCCGCCGACTGTGCGCCGGGGTCCCGGCGCGTTTCACGCCGCGGTGCGCTTTGGTCCCGGTCCCGTTCCGCCGCGGTGCTCCCGCGGTCCCGGGGAGCCGTTCCGCGCGGTGGGGCCGGGTCCCGGCCGGCGCCGTTCCGCCGCTTGGGGCGCCTTCGGTCCCCACGCTCCGTTTCCCGCGGTGGTGTGGAGCCGGGTCCCCGGCCAGTTCCCGCGCGGTGGCGCCCGGGGTCCGGCGCCGTTCCCCGCAGGGGCGCCGGGGGTCCCGGCGCCTTCGCCGCGGTGGGCCTGGGTCACACGGCCCGTTCGTCGCGTGCGCCCGGGGTCCCGGCCAGTTCCAGCTTTGGGTCCTGGGTCCCGGCGCCGTTCCGCCGCGTTCGCGCCGGGGGTCCCGGCGCCTTCCTCCGCGGTGGCGCCGGGGTCCCGGCTCTGTTCCGCCGCGGTGGCGCCTGCCGGGGTCCCACGGCGCCGTCCCGCCGCGGAGTCGCCGGGGTCCCGCGCCTTTCGGAAGACGTTGAGAAGTGTCAAGGAGAAGTTAAGAAGAGGTGGATACGGGTTCATCCGTCCACTCCAATGATCCCAGAGACTGGTCCAATCCTACCTCCAATGATACCCAAGACTTCCAAGCCTACCTCCAATGAAATAACCCAGGGATGGCCCAATCCCTACCTCCAATCATACCCAGGGATGTCAATCCTAACCCGCAATGATAACCTGGATGGTCCAATCCTCTTCCAATGAGACCCACAGGATGGTCAATCCTACCCCCCAATGATACCCGGGAGGGTCCCAATCTTATACCGCCAATGATACCCAAGAATGGTCCATCCTACCTCCAATGATTACCCAGGGGATGTCCAATCCTACTCCAATGATAAACCCCAAAAGGGAATGGTCCAATCCTCCTCCAATATAACCCATGGATGGTCCAAGCCTACCCTCCAATGATAAACCAGTGGATGGGTCCAATCTACCCGGTCCAATAATACCCAGACCCGGGGATGTCCAATCCCCCTTCCAATGATACCCAGGAGGTCCAATCCTACCGTCCACTGATACCGGAATGGTCCAATCCTACCTCCAATGAAGCCCAAGGATGGTCCAATCCTACCTCCAATGATAGTACTATCGGATGATTCCAACCTATTTCCAATGATACCCCGGGATGTCGGCCCAAAAAAAAAAAATCCTAAACCCATCCAAGGAAACTCGCACAAAAAAAAAGGATGAAAAAATCCGAATCCTAACTAAAATATCAAATGATACCCATAAGGCTAGGACTAATCCGTCACAAAAATTCAATGTAAATAAACACCCAAAAAAAAAAGGTGGGGAAACCATCCTACCTCCAATGATCCAAGAACAGGAATGGTCCAATCTCCTCCAATGATAACCAAGGAATGGTCCATCTAGCTTCCAATGATAACCCAAGAAATGGTCCAATCCTACCCCATGTAGCCCGCGGGGATGGGCTCAATCCTACCTCCCATTGATACCCAGTGATTGCCCAATCCTACCTCCAATGATCTCCGGGTGGTCCAACTCCTAAACAACTCCAATGAATAACTCCTGAATGGTCCCAATCCTAGCTCCAATGAACCCAAGGAAATGGTCCAATCCTACCTCCAATGATACCCAGGAATGGTCCAATCCTAGCTCCATGATACCCAGGAATGGGTCCAATCCACCTCCAATGAACCGTGATGGTCCAATCCTACTTCCAATGTATACCGAGGGATGGCCCAATCCTACCGCCAATGATAAAAATACCCAGAGTGTTCGCAATTCTATTTCCATGTCCCGGAATGGTCCAATCTATTTCCAATTATACCAAGGATTGTCCAATCCTTTTCCAAGGATACCCCCATGATGGTCCAATCCTACAGTTCAATGATACCCATGGAGGTCCAATACTACCCTTGACTACTCCAAGGAGACCCAGGAATGGTCCAATCCTACCTCCAATGATACAAACCCTCCGGATGGTCCATACTGGCCACCATTGATACCCGGGAGGTCCACATCCTACCCCCAATGATCCCAGGGATGGTCCAATGCTACCCTAATCCCAATATACCTCGGGATGGTCCAATCCGTACCACCCTCCATGATAACCCCAGGAGATGGTCCAATTCGAGCTCCAATGATAACCCAGGACTGGTCCATCCTACCGTCCAATGATACCACCCATATGGTCCAATCCTAACTCCATGATACCCAGGAAATGGTCCAATCCTACCTCCAATGAATACCCATGGATGGTTGCAATCCTGCTCCATATACCCAGGAATGGTCCCATCCTACCTCCAATGTCCCGGGGATGGTCCCAATCCTACTTCCTTGAATACCCAGGGATGGCCCTCCTACCTCCAATGATACCCAGAAGATGTCCAATCCTTTTTCCATTGATACCCATGAATGGCCCCATCCTATTTTCCAATATAACCAAGGATTGTCCATCCTACATCCATAATACCCGGGGTTCCAATCCTACTTCCATATAACCCAGGGAGTGTTAATCTACCCTCAATGATACCCAGGAATGGTCCAATCCTACCTCCAATGATACCCAAGGATGGTCCAATCCTACCTCCAATGATACTCGGGATGGTCCAATCCTATTTCCAATGATACCCAGGGATGGCCCAAATCCTACCTCCAAGGATACCCATGGGATGATCCAATCCACTTCCAATGATAACCCATGGATGACCTAATCCGTCCTTCCATTATCCCCAGGGATGGGCCAATCCTACCTCCAATGTACCCAGGAATGGTCCCATCCTAGCTCCAATTGATACCAAGGAATGGTCCAATCCTAGCTCCAATGTAACCCAGAATGGTCCAAATCCTACCTCAAGATACCCGGGATGGTCCAATCCTACCACCTCCAATGATAACCCAGGGATTGCCCAAATCCCTACCCTACCTCCAATGATCTGACTCCCGGGATGGTCCAATCCTCCCTCCAATATGCCCCAGAATGGTCCAATCCTAGCTCCAATGATACCACCCAGGAAGGTCCCAATCCTACTCCTCCAATGATACCCAGGAATGGTCCATCCTAGCTCCAATATACCCAGGAATGGTCCACTCCTACCCTCCATGATAACCCGGGGCTGGTCCACATCCTACTTCCAATGAATACCGAGGGATGGCCCAATCTACCCTCCAATATACCCAGAGATGGTCCAATTCTATTTCCATTGATACCCAGAAGGCCAATCCTATTTCCAATGATACCAAGGGATTGGTCCAATCCTCTTTCCATGATACCCAGAAGGTCCAATCCTAACCGTCAAATTATACCCAGGATGGTCCAATCCCTACCTCCGAATGATACCCAGGTATGCCCAATCTACCTCCAATGATACCCCGGCCGGGATGGTCCCCATCTATTTCCAATGATACCCAGGGATGGTCCAATGCTACCCTCCTTGACCATTGAAAAAACCAGGATGTCCCCATCCCACCCTCCAATGATACCTAGGGATGTCCCAACCACCTCCAATATACCCAGAGATGGTCCAATACTACCTTCCAACGAACCCATGAATGGGCCAATCCTACCTCCACTGATACCCATGATGGTCCAATCCTGCCTCCAATGATACCCAGGTATGGTCCAATACACCCCTCCAATAATACCCAGGACTGGTCCAAATCCTACTCCAGATAACCCCGGATGGTCCCAATACTACTGCCTCCAATGATAACCCAGGATGGTCCATCCTCCCCCCAATGAACCCAGGATGGTCCACTCCTACCATCACAAGGATACCCGGGATGGTCCATCCTTACCCTAATGATACCCAGATGGTCCAATCCTAGCTCTAATGATAACCGCATGAATGGTCCAATCTACCCACTCCCATGATAACCCATAATGGTCCAATCCTACTCCAATGATACCCAGGAATGGTTTCCAATCCTACCTCCAATGATACCCATGATGGGTGCAATCCTAGCCCAATGATACCCCAGGAATGGTCCAATCCTACCTCCAATGAACCCCCGGGTGATGGTCCAATCCTTCTTCCAATGATACCCAGGGATGGCCCAAATCCTACCTCCATGATACCCAGAGATGGCCATCCTATTTTCCATTGATACCCGGAATGTCCAATCCTATTCCCAACGATACCAAGGATTGGTTCAACCTGTTCCAATGATACCCAGGAATGGTCCAATCCTACCTCCAATGATACCCGTGATGGTCCATCCTACCTTCAATGAGAACCCATACCCAGGGGATGGCCCAATCCTACTTCCGATGATACCCAGGGAGGTCCAATGCTACCGATCCATTGATACCCAGGAATGGTCCACCTACCTCCAATTGATACCTAGGGATGGCCCAATCCTAACCACCATGGTACCCAGAGATGGTCCAAGTACTACCTCCAATGATCCCAGGGAAATTGGTCCCCCAATCCTATCCTAATCCTACCCCCCACTATCCTAACCCTACCTACCTAACTAATCCTAAAAAAAAAAAAGAAAGAACAATCCCTTAGATCACCTAAACCTATCCTCTATCTCATCCTACCTAAAACCTAAACCTAAAACAAACTAACCATAAAGTCGAATATTCCCGGGGATGGTCCAATCCTGGTCCTCCCAATGATACCCGGGATGGTCCCAATCCTACTTCCAAGTGATACCACCTGGATTGGTCCCAATCCTACCCTTAATGATACCGCAGGAGCCCATGGATGGCCCAATCCTAACCTCCACTATAACCCCGGGATGGTCCAAACCTACCCGTCCAAATGATACCCAGGGATGTCCAATCCTACATTACCATGCTACCCAGTGGATGGTCCAATCCTACCCCAATGATCCCAGAGATGGTCCATCCTATTTCCTGATACCACCCGGAATGGGTCCAATCCCTATTTCCAATGAATACCAATATTGGTCCAATCCTATTCCCAATGATACCCAGGAATGTTCCAATCCTACCTCCAATGATAACTCAGGGTTGTGGTCCACCTACCTCCCAATTAACCCCAGGGATGGCCCAATCCTACCTTCCAGGATCCGGATGGTCCAACCCTATTTCCGATGATCCCAGGGATGGTCCAATCTAACCTTCCATTGATACCCGGAATGGTCCATCCACCTCCAATGATACCTAGGATGCCCAATCCTACCACCAATGTACCCAGAGATGGTCCAAGTACTCTACTCCAATGAACCCGGGATGGTCCAAATCCTACGTCCATGAAATACCCGGATGGTCCAACAATCCTACCCTTAATGATACCAGGGATGGCCCATCCTACCATCCAATGATACCCGAGGATTCCCATCCTACCTCCAATATAACCCAGAGGGATGGTCCAAACTACCTCCAATGATAACCCCAGGACCACAACACACATACAGGGTACCAACACATACAGAGACCACACCACAGGGACAAACACACACCGGGACAACACCACACATTGAACACACACACACACATACATGGACCCACACATACAGGGTGACCCCCCCCAACAGGTACACACACACACAGGGACAACACCACAGACACAAAACAAACAGGAACACCACAGTAACACACACACACATACAGGGACCCAACACATCCAGGGCCCACACATACAAGGACGCCACACATACAGGGACACCACATAGCAGGGACACAAACAAACAGGGACTCACATACAACAGGACCCACAGGAACACACACACACACATACATGACTCCACACATACAGGGACCCACACATACAGGACCCACACACACAAGGGACAACACACATCACAGGGACAAACACACACATTGACAAACACATCACAGTACACAAAACAAACAAGGGACTCAACATACGGGACAACACTTAGAACACAACACAACACCATACAGGACCCACACAACAGGTACCCACACAGACACAGGACACAACACACCAGGAGACAGTCCACACACACACACTCACTTTCCCAAAGCGCAATGGTCCAATATACACCCACCCCTCCCCACCCCCATATTATGGGGTTCACATCACCAACAACGTAATGGGAACAAATTCTTCCACCCACCTGTCCCTTACATCTACTGTGTTAGGGCAAAAACAAATAAAATTTTAATATATATAAATACTGTGTAAATTGCTGTGCCCGATCCCATCTCAACTCCCTGCTTACAACGGACAGCACACACGGGTCAACTCATGGCGACCAGCACGCACCGCACACGCACACACACAACACCACACCACAGATTGAGTTGTCACTTCTTCTGAATCAGAGATGAGAAGAATCGAAACTAAAAGGAGAGAAGAGGGAAGAAGAGAGGCACACAGTTGTTTTTGGCTGGAGATGTTGTGTTTAGTGTTTACAAGTGAGTTGTGTAGGGCACTGAATGTGCATGGTCTAGGGTGAGGGTAGTTTTGTGCTGTGGTCTGAGGTAACGTGTGTACAGGTTTGTGAGAATAGGGGTGTGTACTGGTATCGCAAAGTTGTGTTACGGTAGTGACGTGTGTATATCGTATCAGCGACACTGACTGTGTTGGGTGTGAGATTTTATGTGTGTGTGTGTGTGTGTACAATACAAGTTGTCTACATTGGCCCATGGTCTACTTAACCTGCACCCTCTCTAGTGGTTCCTGTGTTGTGTGAACAAATTCCCAGTTTTGTAGTTTCAGATTTTCCTTCCCCCTCCCAACAAAAGTGTCTCCACCTCCGCATCCCACCCATGGCATCTTCTCTACAACTAATAAGAGAATGAACGGTACCCATCCAACAATATCTACCGCATAGGGATGAACCAATTGATCTGAAACACATCCACGAAGGGTAGCATGAAAGTGAGAGGGAAGGAAATACATAGAGGAAGGGTACAGGAAGAGAAAAAAATTGGAAGAGAAGTGAAGGGGGGAGGGTAAGAGTTAAGGTGGAGGGTTATTAGAGGAAGGTGGGTTGAGGGTGGTCAGCCAGATAGTTGAAGGGTGGCGAAGGTCAGGCATAGTTAAGAGGTGAGGGGGTAAGGTTAGAAGAGGTGGGGTAAAGGAGAAGTTAAGAAGCGGGTGGGGGGAAGTACGAGTTGAAGACGGTGGCTGGTCCGGCGCGTGCCGCGGGGGCCGTTCCCGGCGCCCGTTACCCGCGGTGGCCGGGCCGGGTTCGAGTTGCCCCGGTCGCCCGTTCCGCCGCGGTTGGCCGGGGGTCCCGGCGCAGTTCCGCCGCGCGGTGGGCCGGGGTCCGCGCGCCGTTCCCCTCGCGGTGGCGCCGGGGTCCCGGCGCCGTTTCCCCGCGGTGGGCGCCCGGGTCCGGACGCATTCCTGCCTCGGTGATCCGGGGTCCCGGCGCCGTTCGCGCGGTGGCGCCTGCGGGTTCCGGCGCCGTTTCCCCGCGGTGGCGGCCGGGGGTCCCGGCGCCGTTCCGCCGCGTGGTGGCCGGGTCCCGGTCGCCGTTCCCCGCGACGTGCAGGCGGGTCCCGGCCCGGTTCCGCGTGCGCCGGGGTCGGCGCTGTTCCGCCGCCCGTGGCCGGGTCCGGCGCCGTTGCCGCCGCGGTGGCCCCGGGGCCCGGCGCCGTATTCCCCGCGGTGGGCGGGGTCCCGGCGCCCGTTCCTGCCCGACGGTGGGCCTTCGGTCCGGGCGCCGTTCCGCCGCGGGGGGCCGCCACTGGCGTGTGGCCCGGGGTCCCGGGCGTCGCTGTGTCCGGGCCGCCCCCGTTCGCGCGCCGGGGTCCCACGGCGCCGTTCGCCGCGGTAGGTCCCGGGTCCCGGCGCTCGTTCCGCCGCGGTGGCGCCGGGTCCGCTCCGTTCCGCCGTACGTTGGCGCCGGGTCCCGCTCTTTCCTGCCGCGTCGGCGCCGGGTCCGCGCCGTGTCCGCCGCGTGGCCCGGGTCCCGGCCCCTTCCGCCCGCTGGGGCCGCAGGTTCCCCAGGCGCCTGCCGCCTGTGGCGGCTCGGGTCCCGGCGCCGTTTCCCGCGCCGGGGCGCCGGGGTCCCGTCGCCGCCCGGTTGGCCGGGATCACGCGCGTCTCGGGGGCCGGGGTCCCTGCCGCACGTTCCGCCGCGGTGCGCGCCGGGGTCACCGGCGCCGTTCCGCCGCGGTAGGGCCGGGTCCCGGGCGCTTCCGCCGCGTGGCGCCGGGGTGACGGCGCCGTTCCGCCGACGGTGGCGGTCCGGTGTCGCCCCGGTGGCCGGCGCTTTCCCGGCGCGCCGGTCCCTGTGCCAGCCGCTGTGGCGCGCGTCCCGGCTCCTTCCGCGCGGTGGGGCCGGGGTCCCGGCGCCGTTCCCCCGGATGGGGGGTCCGGCGCTTTGTCGGTCCCGCTCCAGCGCCGTTCCGACCGGTTGGGTGGCCCGGGGTCCCTGCGCCGTTCGCCGTCGGCTGGCCGGGGTCCCGGCGCCGTTCCGCCGCGTTGTGGCCGGGTCGTCCCGGGCGCCGTTCCCCGGTGGGGCCGGGGTCCCGGCGCCGTTCCGCCGCGTGTGGGCTCCGGTCCCGGCGCTCGTTCCTCCGCGGTGGGCGCGGGGTCCCGCGCTTCCGCCCGCGGTGTGCCCGGGGCCGCGCCTGTTCCTCCCGCGGTTGGCGCCGGGTCCGGCGCCGTTTCCGCCGCCGGTTGCGCCGGGTCCCCGGGCCCCGCGCTGGCGGTCCGCGCGTCCCCGCGTTGGCGGCCATCGTCCCGTCCGCGCGTGCCGGGTCTGCCGCCCGCGGTCGGGGCCGGGCGTCCCTGGCCGTTCCGCCGCGGTGGGCCGGAGCCCCGGGCGCCGTTCCCGCTGCGTAGGGCCGTGTCGGCGTTTGCCCCCTCGGTGGCGCCGGGGTCCCCGGCGCCTGTTTCGCCGCGGTGGGCGCGGGGTCCCGGCGCCTGTTCCCGCGGGACGCGGTCCCGGCGCCCGGCGGCGGTGTCCAACGGCGCCGTTCCGCCGCCGGTGGGGCGGTGGTCCCTGGCGCCTTTCCGGCCGCCGGGTGGGCGCTGGGTCCCTGGCGCCGGTTTCCGCGCGGTGGCGCCGGGGTCCCGGCGCGTTCCTCACGCGTTGCGCGGGGTCCGGCCGCCGTTCCGCCGCCGGTGCCGCCGGGGTCCCTGGCGCCGTTCCCGCCCTTTGTGGCCGGTGTCCCGGCGCCGTTTCCTCCGCGGTGGCGCCTGCGTCCCGAGCGCTGTTCCTGCCGCGGTGGGCGCCGGGTCCCGGGCGCCGTTCCGCCCGCGGTTGGCGCCGTCGTTCCGGCTGCTGTCCCTCCGCGGGGGCCGGGGTCCCGCGGCGCCTGTTCCGCGCGTGGGTCCGTCCCGGGGTTCCCCTGGTGGCGGGCCCGCGTTCCGCCGCGGTGGCGCCGGGGTCCCGGCGCAGTTCCGCCGGGGGGGCCGGGGTCCACGGCGCCGTTCCGACCGCGCGTGGGGCCGGTCCCGGCGCCGTTCCGCCCGCGGTGGGCGCCGGGGTCCCCGGCGCCTCGTTCGTGCGCCGCGGTCCCGCGGCCGTTCCCCGTGGGCCGTTGCCGCGGTCCGGGCCGGCCGTTCCGCCGCGGGGCGCGGGCCCAGTCTCCCCAAAGTTGCGCCGGGTCCGCGCGTAAGACCGAGTGGCGCTGGACGCGCGATCGGCGCGGTGGCAGGTCCCCGTCGACTAGGTCCTAACTCCATGATACCCGCCAGGTCATCTCCTATGCTCCCCCGAAATCCTAACCTCCTCCAATGACCCACCAGGATGTGCCCAATCCTACCTCCAATGAATACCCGGTGATGGCCAATCCCTTCCACGCCATAATACCTACACCGGATGCTCCAATCCTACTCCGAATGATACCGGGAGGCCAACTCTAATGCGGTGATGTCCAATCCTACCCCCCCAATGATACACCCTGGGATGGTCCAATCTTACCGCCAATATACCCAGGATGGTCCAATCCTACCTCACACTGATAACCCAGGGATGGTCAATCCTACTCCAAGATAACCCCAGAATGGTTCCAACATCCTAACCTCAATGATACACCGCAGGGATGTCCAATCCTACCTCCAATATACCCAGTGGATTGGCCAATCCTACCTCCAATAATACCCGGGATGGGTCCCAATCCTACATTCCCAATGATACCCAGGGAATGGTCAATCCTACCTCCAATGATAGCCCAGTGAATGGTCCAATCCTACCGTCCAATGATAATGAGCATCCACCAAGGTGGTCAGCTAACTCAATGGATACTCGGACGGTCCAATCCTTTTCCAATGATGACCCAGGGATGGCCCAATCCTACCTCAAGGATACCCGGATGATCCAATCCTACTTCCAATGAACCCATGGAATGGCTCAATCCTCCTTCAATTATCCCCGGGATGGGCCATCCACCTCCAATGATACCCAGGAATGGTCCACATCCTACCTCCAATATACCAAGAATGGTCCAATCCTAGTCTCCAATGATACCCAGCATGGTCCCCAATCCTACCTCCAATGATCCCTCCGGGGATGGTCCAATCCTACCCCAATGATACCCGGGATTGCCCAATCCTACCCCAATGAATACTCTCGGATGGTCCCAATCCTACCTCCAATGATACCCAGGAATGGTCCAATCCTAGCCTCCAATGGCATCCTACCCCAATGGAACCGCAATACAGGAATACAGGATGTCCAATCCTAGCTCAATGATACCCAGGAATGGATCCAATCCTACTCCAATGATACCCCGGATGGTCCCATCCTACTTCCAATGATATACGGGATGCGCCAATCCACCTCCAATGATACCCAGAGATGGTCCAATTCTAGTTCCATTGAAACCCAGAATGTCCAATCCTATAATTCCAATTGATACCAAGGATTGGTCCATCCTATTTCCAATGATACCAGGAATGTCCAATCCTCCCTTAGCAGGATGGAATCTACCCAGATGTCCCAGTAACCATGAACAGTCCAATCCCTACCCCTCCAATATACCCCGGGATGGTCTCAAACTCCTGCCCCACATTGATACCCAGGGATGGTCCCACATCCTACCCCAATGATACCCATGGATGGTCATCCTACCTCCAATGATCACCCGGGGATTGTCCAATCCTACCTCCCAATGATACCCAGGAATGTCCAATTCATACTCCAATGATACCCGGAAATGTCAATCCCCTACCAATCCAATGATACCCAGTACTGTCCAATCCTAACTCCAATGATACCCAGTAATGGTCCAATCCCTCCTCCAATGATTACCCAGGTATGGTTGCAAATCCTAGCTCCAATGATACCCAGAAATGGTCCAATCTACCTCCAATGATACCACGGGGATGGTCCACATCCGCCTTCCCTATGATCCCAGGATGGGCCCCACCTACCTCCAATATACCAGAGTGTCCAATCCTATTTTCCATTGATACCCAGAATGGTCCAATCCTATTTCCATGATACCAAGGATTGGTCCAATCCTACCTCCAATATAACCCCCGGGATGGTCCAATCCTACTCCAATGAATAACCCCGGATGGTCCCATCCTAGCCGACTCCAAGATACCCGGAATGTTCCAATCCTACCCTCCATGATACCCAAGGATGGTCCAATCCTACCTCAATGGATACTCGGGATGGTCCAATCCTATTTCCAATGATACCCAGGGATGGCCCAATCCTACCCTCCAAGGATACCCAGGGATGATCCAATCCTACTTCCAATGATACCCATGGATGGCCTAATCCGTCCTTCAATTATCCCAGGGATGGGCCAATCCACCTTCCAATGATACCCAGGAATGGTCCAATCCTACCTCCAATGATACCAAGGGAATGGGTCCAATCCCTAGCTCCAATGATCCCAGGAATGGTCCAATCCTTACCCCAAGTGAATACCCCCGGATGCCCCTAACCTCATGATACCCATCCCATCTACCGCCAATGAATACTCCGTGATGGTCCCATCCTACCTCCAAGAACCCAGGAATGTTCCATCCCTAGCTTCCAATGATACCCAGAATGGTCCTCCTGGGATACGGATGGTCCATCCTACCCTCCATGATCCCTTGAATGGTCCCAATCCTAACCTCCAATGATGACCCAGGGAATACTACGCAGATTCCATATTCACTTAACCTCCAATCCGAATGGTATCTACCCAGGCGGGATGGTCCAATCCTACGTCCAATGATACCGGAGATGATCCTATCCAATGTAACCGTGTCCAATATTTATTATAAACGAGAATGGTCCAATCCTATTTCCAATGAACCAGCACCTGGCCAATCCTATCCTCCAGGAAAAATAACAGCGGGATGGTCCAATCCTACCTCAATGATACCCAATTCCCAATCCTACCTCCAATATACCCATGGATGGCCACATCCTACCTCCAATGATACCAATGGTGTTCCAATCCTAGGTTTCCAATGATACCCAATGGTTCCAATCTACTCTCATTGAATACCCAGCTATGGTCACCTACTCCAAGATACCTAGGGATGGGCCATCCTACCCGTCCAATGCTCCCGGAATGGTCCACATCACTACTCCAGGATACCCGAGATGGCCAATCCACCTCCAATGATATACGCCCCAGGATGTCCAATCCGGCCCATGGTTACCACGAGGTCAATACTCCTCAATGACGGAATGGTCCAATCCTACCTCCATGAATACCCAGGGTGGTCATCGCGTCCAAGTACCCGGGATCAATCTCCCCCAATATACCCATGGATGGGCCAATCCTACCTCCAATGATCCACCCTGTGTATGGCCAATCCTACCTTCTAATGATCCCAGGATGGTCCTCATCCTAGCTCCTAATGAACCCGGAAGGTCCAATCCTACCCCAATGAACCGGGATGGTCCATATCCTACCTCCAATGATAACCCAGAATGGTCCAATCCTAACCTCCAATACCGGCTGTGATCTACCCAATGATGATGGTCAGGGTTCCCTTGTATGTCCATCCAGGGACACACACACAGGGAGAAACACATACAGGGACACACACATACGGGACACACACACAGGGAGAACCCATACAGGGACACACACACACATACAGGGACCACACATACGTGACCCACACATACAGGACAGCACCCACAGGGACCACCACAACGGGACGACACACACACACACATACAGGACCCACACCTACATGGACCCACAATACAACAGGGACCACACACCACAGGTACACACACACACAGTACAAACACACCCCACAGGGACAAAACAAACAGGGACTCCACAATACAGGACACACACGGGAACACACACAAACACACAATACAGGGACCCACACTACAGGACCCCACACAGGGACACACATTACCACAGGGATACAGTCACCCACCACACTAAGTCGACTTTTTTCCAAAGCGCAATGGTCCATGATACCCCTCCCCACCCCCCATAATTGGTCACAGTCACAACCAGACTGTCATGGGAACAATCTTTCCAATCCCCCTATCCCTTACATCTACTTGTTAAGGGAAACATATAGATTATAAATACTGGTACAATTCTGTGCCCTCCCAATTTTTTCCCTTTTCACCTACAGTACACAAAAAACTGACAGCACACACGGGGTTTTTACTTCAGCGCACGCTGCAACGCACACGCACACACCACACACACACACACTACCACCCATTGAGTTTCACTTCTCTTGAAATCAGAGCGAGAAGATCGAAACTAAAAGGAAGAGAGAGGGAGAGAGAGCAACACAGTGATTGGACTGGATTGTTAGTGTTACGTGATGGGTAAGGGCACTGATGTATGTCTAGGTAGGGTATTTGTGTCTTGGTTCTGAGTAAGTGTGTACCGATTGTGCATGACTAGGGGTGTGTACTGTAGTGCAGTGTGTTGAATAGTGACGTGTGTATAGTATCTAGCGACACTGTGATTGTGGTGATTGTATTATGTTTTTGTGTGTGTGTGTACAATACAGTTGTCTACCTTGGCCCCTGGTCACTTTACCTGCAACCCTCTCTAGTGTTCCTTGGGTTGTGACAAATCCCAGTTTGGTGTTTTCCTTAGCCTCTAATTTCCCGTTCCCCTCCCAACAAAAGTGGCTGCTCCACCTCCGCATCCCACCGCCATGCTCTTTTTTTCCTACAAACTATAATGGAACTTCTGGTCACATGGTCCAACCCCCACCCAAATTCCACTCATTAACAATTATCCTTTACTTGCATTATGAGAGAACCACATTGTTCACTTCCTACCATCTATGAACAAACTAACACACTCAACACAACCACCATGAAGGAGGGCCACAATAACAATGATTGATTAGTGGAGATAGTGGTAAAGGAAGCGATAATCCGAGGTGGGGAAGGGGTAAAGGAAGGAGACGTTCAAGAAGACGGTGGGGAGGGTCCAGGAAATTCAAAGACGAGGTGGGGATGGTACCTGAGCCTTTTCCGACGCGGTGCGCCGGTCACGGCGCAGTTCGAGCGTGCGCCGGGGTCCGCGCCGTCCGCGCGGTGGGGCGGGGTCCCGGCGACGTTTCCCGCCGCGGTGGAGCTGGGGTCCCGGCGCCTTTCACCGCGCGGTGGGGGCCGGGGTCCCGTCGCCGTTCCGCCGCGTGTGGGCCGGGGTCGTCGCCGTTCCCGCCGCTGTAGCCGCCGGGGTCCGGCGCCGTTCCGCCGCGGTGCGCCCGGGGTCCCCCGTCGGCCGTTCCCGCACGCGGTGCGCCGGTCGTCCCCGGCCCTTTCGCCCGCGGTGGCGGCCGGGGGTTCCCCGGGCCGTCCCGCCGCGGTGGCACCGGGGTCCCGGCGCCGTTCCCGCGCGGTGGCGCCGGGGTCCCGGCCGCCTTTCACGCCTCGTTGGGGCCGGGGTCCCGTCGCCGTTCGCGCGGATGCGGCCGGGTCCCGGCGCCGTTCCGCCCGGTTTGGGGGGGTCCCGGACCGTTCCCCGCGGGGTGTGCGGCCCGGGGTCCCGGCGCCGTTCCGCCGCGGTGGCCCGGGGTCCCGGCGTGTTTCCGCGCGGTGGCGCCTGGTCTCCCCGCCCGGCCCCGTTCCGCCGCGGTTGGGCCGGGGTCCCGGCTCCGTTCCGCCGCGTGAGTGGGGCCGGGTCACGGGCCTTTCCGCCGCGTGGCCTCGTCCCGGCGCCCGTTTCCGCCGCGTTGGGGCCTCGAGGGTACCCTGCGCCGTTTCCGCCGCGGTGCGCCGTGGGGTCCGGCGCCGTTCGCCGCGGTGGGGCCGGGTCCCGGCGCCGTTCCCCGCGGGGTGGGGCCGGGGTACCGGGCCGTTCCGCCGCGGTGGGCCGCGGTCCCGGCTCCGTTCCCCGCGGTGGCCGCCGGGTCCGGCGCTGTTCCGCCCTCGTGGGCCGGGGCCCGTCCCGTTCCGTTCCGCCGCGGTGGCGCCGCGGTCCCGGCGCCAGTTCGCCGCGGTGGATCCTGGGTCCCCGCCCCGTTCCGCCGCGGTGTGGTCCGCGGTCCCGGCGCCGTTGACCGCAGGTGGGGCAGGGGTCCCGGCGCCTTCCGCCGCGGTTGGCGCCGGGGTCCCGCGGCGTTTCCCCCGCGGTGGCGCCGGGGTCCACCGGCGCCTTCCGCACTCGGCGGGTGGGGGGGCCGGGGTCCCGGCGCCGTTCCGCCCGGGTGCCGCGGGGTCCCTGCGCCGTTCCGCCCGTTTTGGCGCCGTGGTCCCGGCGCTGTTCGCCTCTTGGCATCCGGGTCCCGGCCCGTTCCCCGACCTCGGTGGCCCGGGGTCACGCGCCGTTCCGCCGCGTGGCGCCAGTGTCCGGCGCCGCTCCGCCGCCGTGGGGCCGCGTCCCGGCGCCTCTCCGCCGACGTTGGGGCGGTCCGGCCCGTATCCGCCGCTGGTGTCTCCGGGTCCCGATCCGCTTTTCCGCCGCGTTGGCGCCTGGGTCCCCCGGCGCCGTTCCAGCCGCGTGGGGCCGGGTCCCGGCGCCCATTCCGCCCCGGTGGGCCGGTACCCGGCGCCGGTTCCTCCGCGGTGGGGCCGGGGTCCCGGCGCCGTTTCCGCCGCGGTGGCGCACTGGGGTCCCGCCCGTCCGCCGCGGTTGGCGCCGGGGTCCCGGCGCTGTTCCCCGCGGTGGCGCCGGGGTCCCGGCCCGTTCCTCCCCGCGCGGGGGCGCCGGGGTCCCGGCGCTGTTCAGCCGCGGTGGCGCCGGGGTCCCCAGGCCCGTTCCGCGCGGTGGCGCCTGGGTCCCGGCGCCGTTCCGCCGCGTTGTGTGCCGGGGTCCAGGCGCCTTCGCCGCCGCGTGGGGCCTCGGTCCCGGCGCACGTTCGCCGCGCGGTGCACGGGTCCCTGCGCCGTCTCCCCGCGGTGGGGCCTGGAGTCCCTGCGCCGCTTCCGCCCGCGTTGGGGCCCGGGGTCCCGGCGCCGTTCCGCCGCGGGTGGGCTCGGTCCGGCGCCGTTCCGCCGCGGGTGGCGCCGGGGTCCCGCGCTTTCCGCCGCGTGGCGCAGGGGTCGCGGCGCTGTCCGCCGCGGTGGCGCCGGGTCCCCGCGCCCGTCCGCCTCGGTGGGGCCGGGGGTCCCGGCCCTTTCCGCCTGCGGGTTGGGGGCCGGGGTCCCTGCGCCGTTCCGACCGAGGTTGAGGGCCGGGGTCCCTGCGCCGTTCGCCGCCGGTGGCGCCGGGGTCCTGCGCGTTTCCCCGCGGTGGGGCCGGTCCCGGCGCCTTCCGCCCGTGGGTCCCGTGGTCCTGCGCCGTTCCGCCGCGGTGGGGACCCAGGTCCCGGCTCCGTTCGCCGCGGTGCGCGCCGGGGTCCCGGTCGGCTTGTTCCCCCTCCCTGTGCGCCGGGGTCCCGGCTCCTCCGCCGCGGTGCCGCGCGGTCCCGGCGCCGGTTCCCCCGCGTGGGCCGGGGTCCCCCCGGCCCCGTTCCGCCCGGTGGGGCCCTGTCCCGGACGCCGTTCCGCGCGGTGGGTGGGGCCGCGTGCCCCCGGCGCCTTCCGCCGCGGTGGCGCCGGGTCCGCGGCGCCGTTCCCCGCGGTGCGCCGGGGTCAGGCCACCGGCGCCGGGTTTCCCAGCCGGTTGGGGCCGGGGTCCGGCGCCGTTCCGCCCGGTGGCGCCGGGTCCGCGCCGTTCCGCCGCGGTGGGCCGGGGTCAGGCGCCGTTCCGACCGCGGTGCCTCCGTGTCCCGGCCGCCTTTCCGCCGCCGTGCGCCCCGGGGTCCCGCGCAGCTTTTCCGCCTCGGTGGCACGGGGTCCCGGCGCCGTTAAGAAATGGAGAAGGTAAAGGAGCAGTTCCGACACGAGGTGGGCAGGGGTCCTCCTCACCCTGCTTCCCAGTCTGGTCCAATCCTCCCTCAATGAATACCCACGAATGGTCCAATCCTACCCGTCCAATGATAACCCCAGGGATGGCCCAATCCTACCTCAATATACCCAGGGATGTCCAATCCTAGCCCGCCATGATCACCGGGGATGGTCCAATCCTACTCCAATGAAACCCCGGATGTCCCATCCGAAACCCCCAAATGATACCACCCGGGATGGTCCAATCTTATACCGCCAATGATCCAGGGATGGTCCAATCCTACCTCCAATTTACCCCAGGATGGTCCAATCCTACCTCCCAATGATACCCAGGAATGGTCCAACCTACCCCAATGATACCTCCCCAGGGATGGTCCAATCCTTACCTCCAATGATACCCAGGGATGTCCAATCCCTACTCCAATAATCCCGGTGATGGTCCTCCTACTTCCAATGAACCCAGGGAGGTCCAATCTACCTCCAATGATACCCCAGGAATGGTCCAATCCTACCTCCAATGTACCCAGGATGGTCCAATCCTCCATCCAATGATAACTTCGGATGGTCCAATCCTATTTCCAATAATTACCCAGGGTTGCCCAATCCTACCTCAAGGATACCCCCAGGGATGATCCAATCCTACTTCCACTGATAACCCATGGAGGGCCTAATCGCCTTCATTATCCCCCAGGGATGGCCAATCCTACCTCCAATGAAACCCAGAATGGTCCAATCCTACCTCCAATGATACCAAGGAATGGCCAATCCTAGCTCCCAATTCTATACCCACGGAATGGTCCAATCCTACCTCCCAATGTACCCGGGATGGTCCAATCCTAACCTCCAATGATACCCAGGGATTGCCCAATCCCTACCCTCCATGATACTCCGGGATGGTCCAATCCTCCCTCCAATGATACCCAGGAATGGTCCCTCCTAGCTCCAATGATCCCCCCAGGAATGGTCAATTCCACCTCCAATGAACCCAGGAATGGTTCCCAATCCTAGCTCCAATGATACCCAGAATGGTCCAATCCTACCTCCCAAGATACCCGTGGATGGTCAATCCCGACTTTCCAATGATACGCGAGGGATGGCCCCAATCCTACCTCCAGATACCCCAGAGAGGTCCAATTCTATTTCCATTGATACCCGAATGTCCAATCCTATTTCCAAGATACCGATTGTGTCCAATCCTATTTCCAATGAACCCAGGATAGTCCAATCCTACCTTCAATGATACCCAGGGATGGTCCCCATACTACCACTTCCAAATGATATACCCAGGAATGGTCCAATTCCTACCTCCAATGATACCCCGGATTGTCGCAATACGCCCGCCATTGGATACCCAAGGGATGGTCCAATCCTACCCCAATATACCCAGGGATGGCCAATCCTACTCCAATGCTACCCGGGGATGGTCGCAATCCTACCGATCCAATGATACCCCCAGAAGTCCATTCTTCTCAATGATACCAGTAATGGCCATCCTACCTCAATGATACCACAGTAAAAATGGTCCAATCCTACACTCCAATGATACCCATGAATGGTCGGCCAATCCTACCTCCAAGATACCCAGGGATGGTTGCAATCTAGCTCCAATGATCCAGGAATGGTCCAATCCTACCCCAATTATACCCGGGGATGGCTTCCAATCCTACTTCCTATGATCCCAGTGATGGCCCAATCCTACCCCAATTATACCACCCAAGATGGTCCAATCTATTCCATTAGATACCCAGGAATGGTCCAATCCTATTCCAATGATATCCTAAAGATTGTCCAATCCTACCTCAATAATACCCGGGGATGGTCAATCCTACTTCCAATGATACCAGGGATGGTCCAATCCTAATCCTACCTCCAATGATACCCAGAATGGTCCATCTACCTCCAATGATACCCCAGGAATGGTCCAATCTACCTCCAATATACTCTGGATGGTGCCATCCTATTTCCAATGAACCCAGGGGATGGGCCCAATCCTACCTCCAAGATCCCATGGATGACCAATCCTACTTTTCCATATCCATGGAGCCGAAATCCGTCCTTCAAAATTAATCCCCAGGGAATGGGCCAATCCTCTCAATGAATACCCAGGAATGGTCCAATCAGGCTCCCATGATACCAGAATGGTTCCAATCCCTAGCTCCAATGATACCCCGGAATGGTCCAATCCTACCTCCAATGATACCCAGGTATGGTCCATCCGACCACCTCCCAAGGATACACCAGGGATTGCCCAATCTACCTCCATGATACTTCCGGGATGGTCCAATCCTACCTCCAATGATACCCAGGAATGGTCCAATCCTAGCTCCAATGATAACCCAGAGTCCAATCCTACCTCCAATGATAACCCAGGAATGGTCCAATCCTAGCCTCCAATGATACCCAGGAATGGTCCATCTACCTCCACTGATAACCCGGGGATGGTGCAATCCTACTAAAATCCAGATGATACCGAGGGATGGCCAATCCTACCTCCATATACCCATGATGTCCAAATTCTATGTCCATTGAACTACCCAGAATGGTCCACCTATTTCCCAATGATACCAAGGTTGGTCCACTCCTATTTCCATTTCCAATGATACCCGGAATGGTCCAATCCTACCTTCAATGATCCCAGGGATGTCCAATCCTACCGTCCAATGATACCCAGGGATGGCCCAATCCTACTCCGAATGATACCCGGGGATGGTCCAATCCATTCCCTGATACACCAGGGATGGGTCCATGCTCCTCCATTGAAACCCAGGGAGTTCCAATCCTACCTCAATGATACCTAGGTTGCCCATCCCTTACCTCCCAATGATACCCAGAGATTTCCCAATACTACCCTCATATACCCGAATGGTCCAATCCTACCTCCAATTATACCACGGGATGGTCCAACCTGCTCCAATGATACCCAGGGATGGTCCAATACTCCTTCCATGATAACCCGAATTGGTCCAATCCACCATCCAATGATACCACCCCGGATGGTTCCAATACTGCCCTCCAATGATACACCAGGGATGGTCCAATCCTACCCCCAATGATACCCAGGGATGGTCCCAATCCTACTCCAATGATAACCCGGGGGATGGTCCCCATCCTACCCTCTAATGATGAGACCACAGGAGGGTCCATCCTAGCATCTAATGATACCCAGGAATGGTCCCATCCTCCTCCAATGAATACCCAGTAATGGTCCAATCCTACTCCATATGATACCCAGGAAATGGTTCCAATCCTACCTCCATGAATACCAGGATGGTGCAATCCTAGCTCCAATGATACCCAGGAATGGTCCAATCCTACCTCCAATGATACCCGGGGAGGTCCAATCCTACGTCAATGATACCCAGGGATGGCCCAATCCTACCTCCAATGATACCCAGAGATGGTCCAATCCTATTTCCATTGATACCCAGGAATGGTCCAATCCTATTTCCAATGATACCAAGATTGGTCCAATCCTATTTCCAATTCCCCCAGGAATGGTCCATCCTACCTCCAATGATACCAAATACCCAGGGATGGTCATCCTACCTCCAATGATACCAGGGATGGCCCCATCCTACTTCTATGATACCCCATGGATGTCCCAATTCTACCCCTCCATTGATCCCCATGAATGGTCGCAATCCTACCTCCAATGATACCTATGATGGCCCATCCTACCACCAAGGTACCCCGAGATGTCCATACACCCAATACCTCCAATTGAACCCTAGGAATGGTCCAATCCTAACCTTCCAATGATTCCCGTGGATTGCCAATCCTTCCTCCAATATAAACCACCCGGGGATGGTCCAACCACCTCCAAATTATACCCGGGGATGGTCCAATCCTCCCTTAATGAATCCTCATGGATGGCCCATCCTACCTCCAATGATACCGGGGATTGGAGTCCACCTACCTCCAATTATAACCAGGGATGGTCCAATCTACTCAATGCTACCCAGGAGGCCAATCCGACCTCCAATGAATAACCCAGAGATGGTCCAGATCCTATTTCCATTGGATACCAGGATGGTCAAATCCCTATTTCCAATGATACCAAGATCTGGTCCATCTATTTCCAATGATACCCAGGAATGGTTCCATCCTACTCCAATGAACTCAGGGATGGTCCAATCCTACCCTTAATGATACCCAGGGATGGCCCAATCCTACCTCCAATGATACCCGGGGATTTCCAATCCTACCTCCAATGATACCCAGGATGGTCCATGCTACCCCTCCATGATACCCAGGATGGTCCAATCCCTACCTCCAATGATACCAGGATGGCCCAATCCTACCACCAATTGTACCAGAGATGGTCCAATACTACACCCCTCACTGGACCCGGGGATGGTCCAACTCCTACTTCGCAATGATAACCCCGGGGATGGCCAATCCTACCCGTAATGAAACCCAGGATGGCCCATCCTACACCCTCCAATTATACCCTGGATTTCCAATCCTACCTCCAATATACCCATGTATGGCCAAACCTACCTCCAATGATAACCCAGGGACACACACACACCAATACAGGAACCCACACCATACAGTGACCCAATCACACAGTGGACAACCACCAGGGACCACAACCACAAACATGTGGACACACCCACACACATACAGGGCCCCACATACAGGACCACCCACACAGGGACACACACACACAGGACAAAACACACAGACCAAACAACAGTGACACACACATGAACACACACACACATACATGGACCACACATACAGTGACCCACACAATACAGGACCCACACATCAGGGACAACACAATAACAGGGAGCACAAACAAACAGTGACTCATCAGACAGGGACACACACAGGAACAACACCACACACACTACCATTGACCCACCATACAGGACCCACCATGCCAGGGACCCACACACACCGGACACACACACACAGGGACAAACAACACACAGGTGACACAAACAACAGGGACTCACAACAGGAACACTTATGAACACACCAACAACACCTACAGGTTACCCACACAGTACAGGACCCACACACCCTGGACACACACACAGGAGACGTCCAAACACCCACTCAACACGTTTCCAAAGCGCAATGTCCTAATGATACACCCTCCCCACCCCCATATGGGGTACAATACCAACATACTGTAATGGGAACAATTCTTCCACCCACCTGTCCCCCTTACATCTAACTTTTTAAAGGGAAAACATATAAGATATAGAAATACTGGTAAAATTCTGTGCCCGTCCCTCTCACCTGCAGTACACGGCAGCCACACTGTGTTCACTCAGTGTGCCCGCAACGCACGCAACGCACACACACACACACACACACACACACATTGAGTTTCACTTCTTCTTCTTGAATCAAGAGATGGAAAGAATCGAACTACAAGGAGAGAGAGAGGGATAGAGAGGCACACAGTGTTTTGGACTGTATTGTTAGTGTTACAGTGAGTGTGTAAGGCAACGATGTGCATGTCTCGGGTAGGAGGGTAGTTGTGTCTGTGGTTCTGAGGTAAGTGTGTACAGATTGTGCAGAAAGGGGGGTGTGTACTGTAGTAGCAAGTTGTGTTTAATAGTGACGTGTGTATATGTATCAGCGACACTGTAATTGTGGTGATTGTATTATGTTTTGTGTGTGTGTGTGTGTGTACAATACAAGTTGTCTAACATTGGCCCATGGTCTACTTACCTGCACCCTCTCTAGTGTGTCCTATGTTGTTACAAATCCCATTTGTGTTTGCTAGATTTTTCCTTCCCCCTCCCAACAAATGTCTCCTCCCACCTCCGCTCCCACCCCATGGCGCTTCCTACAAAAGAAGAAGGGGTAAAGGAGAAGTTAAGAAGAGGTGGAGAAGGGGTAAAAGAGAAGTAAGAAGAGGTGGAAGAAGGGGTAAAGGAAGTTAAGAAGATGTGGAAAGGGGTAAGGAGCAGTTCGAAGAGGTGGGGAAGGGGCCAGGAGCACGTTACGAAGCGGTGGAGAACGGGTTACAGGAGAAGTTAAGCAACAGGTGAAGCGGGTACACGATAAGATTACTGACGACAGGTGGGAAGGGGGTAACTGAGATAGTTTTACGCAAGCGTTGGGGCCGGGGCCAGGCGCCGTCCCGCCGCGTGGCGCCGGGGTCCCGGCGCCGTTCCGCCTCGGTGGCGCTGGTTCCCGGCGCCGTTCCGCCGCTGGCTCGTTGGACCGTTGCGTCCTGCGCCTCTTACGCCGCGGTGGCGCCGTGGTCCGGCGCACCGTTCCGCCGCGGTGGCGCCGGGGTCCCGGCTCCGTTCGCGCGCGGTGGCGCGGGTCCCTGCTCCTTTCCGCCGCGTGTGGGCGGGTCCGGCGCCGTTTCCCCCTACGGGGTGGGCCGGGGTCCCGGCTCCGTTCCGCCGCGGTGGGCGCCGGTTCGCGCCCGTTCCGCCGCGGTGGTGGCACCGGGGTCCACGGCGCCGTTTCTCCCGGTGGGGCCGGGGTCCCGGCGCCTTCCCCGCGGTGGGGCCGGGGTCCTCCAATGATACCCAGGAATGGTCCAATCCTACCTCCAATGATACCCCAGGATGGTCCAATCCTGCCTCCAATGATACCCAGGGATGGTCCAATACTACCTCCAATGATACCCAGGAATGGTCCAATCCTACCTCCAATGATACCCAGGGATGGTCCAATCCTGCCTCCAATGATACCCAGGGATGGTCCAATCCTACCCCCAATGATACCCAGGGATGGTCCAATCCTACCTCCAATGATACCCGGGGATGGTCCAATCCTACCTCTAATGATACCCAGGAATGGTCCAATCCTAGCTCTAATGATACCCAGGAATGGTCCAATCCTACCTCCAATGATACCGGTGGCGCCCGGGGGTCCCGGCGCATGTTTCCGCCGCCCGGTGGCGCGGGGTCCCGGCGCCGTTGCCGCCGCGGTGGCGCCGGGGTCCCGGCTCCGTTTCCGCCGCGGTGGTGCCGGGGTCCCAGGCCCCGTTCCGCCCGACGGTGGGGCCTCGGTCCGGGCGCCGTTCCGCCGCGGTGGGGCCGCGGGTCCTGCGACCGTTCGCCGCGTGTGGCCCGGGGTCCCGGCGCCGTTCGCCTCGGTGGTCCGGGGTCCGGCGCCCCTCGTTACGCCGCGGTGGGGGCCGGGGTCCACGGCGCCGTTCCGCCGCGGTGGTCCTCGGTCCCGGCGCCGTTCCGCCGCGGTGGCGCCGGGTCCCGGCGCTGTTCCGCCCTACGTTGGCGCCGGGTCCCGCTCCTTCCGCCGCGGTCGGCGCCTCGGGTCCCGCGACGTTCCGCCGCGTGGGCCGGGTCCCCGGCCCCTTCCGCCTCGTGGGGCCTGCAGGTTCCCCGGCGCCTTCCGCGCGTGGGGCCGGGGTCCCGGCGCCTTCCCGCCGCCGGTGGCGCCGGGGTCCCGTCGCCGTCCCCGCGTTGGCAGCCGGGAGTCACCGGCGCCGTTACTCCGCGGGTGGGGCCGGGGTCCCGGCGACGTTCCGCCGCGGTGCCGCCGGGGTCCCGGCGCCTTTCCGCCGCGGTGGCGCCGGGTCCCGGCGCTGTTCCGCCGCGGTGGCGCCGGGGGTGCCGGCGCCGTTCCCGCCGACGGTGGCGCCGGTCCCGGCTCCGTTCCGCCGCCCGGTGGCGAAGGGTCCCGGCGACCTCCCGCCGCCGTGGGCCGCGTCCCGGCCCTCTCCGCAGCGGGTGGGGCCGGGGTCCCGGCGCCGTTCCCGCCGCGATGGCGCCGGGGTCCCGGCGCTTTTCCGCCTCGGTGGCGCCGGGCGTCCCAGCGCCGTTCCGCCTCGGTGTGGGTGCCGGGGTCCGGCGTCCGTTCGCCTCGGCCTGTGCCGGGGTCCGTAGCCGTTCCGCCGCGTTTGGGCCGGGTCGTCCCGGGCGCCTTCCCCGCGGTGGCCCGGGTCCCGGCGCCGTTCCGCCGCGTATGGCGCCCCGGGGTCCCGGCGCTCGTTCCGCCGCGGTGGGCGCCGGGGGTCCCTGCGCCGATTCCGCCGCGGTGGCTCCGGGGCTCGCGGCGCTGTTCCCGCCGCGGTTGGCGCCGGGTCCCGGCGCCGTCCGCGCGGTGGCGCCGGGGTCCCGGCGCCTTCCGCCGCGTGGGGCCGGGTCCCGGCGCCCGTGCCCCCGCGGTTGGCGGCCGGATCGTCCGCGCCGTTCCGCCGCTGTTGGCCGGGGTCCCTGCGCCTTTCCGCCCGCGGTCGGGGCCGGGCGTCCCCTGCGCCGTTCCGCCGCGGTGGGCCGGGAGTCCCCGGGCGCCGGTTCCCGCCTGCGGTAGGGGCCGATGTCCCGGCGCCGTTTACGCCTCGGTGGCGCCGGGCGTCCCGCTCTGTTTTCCGACCGCGGTGGGCGGCCGGGGTCCCGGCGCTGTTCCTCCGCGGTGGACCGCGGGTCCCTCGGCGCCCGGTTCCGCGCGGTGGTCCGGGATACCCGGCGCCGTTCCGCCGCGGGTGGGGCGGGGTCCCTGGCCGTTCCGCCGCGGGTTTGGGCCCTGTGGTCACCTGGCGCCGGTGTTCCGCGCGGTGGCGCGGGGTCCCCGGCGCGTTCCAGCGCGGTGGGCGGGTCCCCGGCCAGCCGTTCCGCCGCGGGTGGGGCCGGGTCCCGGCGCCGTTCGCCGCCGTTGGGCCTCGTTCCCGGGCCGTTTCCTCCGCGGTTGGCGCCTGGTCCCGAGCGCTTGTTCCGCCGCGGTGGCGCCGGGTCCCGGCGCCGTTCCGCCGCGGTTGGCGCCTCCGGTCCAGGCGCCGTCTCCTCCGCGGGGGGCCGGGGTCCCCGGCGCCGTTCCGCGCTGTGGGTCCTCCGGTCCCGGCGCCGTTCCGGCCTCGGTGGGGCGGGGTCCACGGCGCCGTTCGCCGCGGTGGCGCCGGGGTCCCGGCGCCGTTCCCCGCGGTGGCCCGGGGTCCAGGCGCCGTTCGACCCAGCGTCGGGGCCGGCGTCCCGGCGCGTTCCGCCGCGGTGCGCCGGGGTCCCCGGCGCCGTTTCCGCCGCGGTGCGGGCCGGTACCCGGCGCCGTTCGCCGCGGTAGGCGCCGGGGGCCCGGCGCCGTTTCCGCCGCGGGGTGAGCGCCGGGTCCGGCCATGTCTTCCGCCGACAACGTGTGGCGCCGGGTCCCGGCGCCGTTCCGCCGCGGTGGCGCCGTGGATCCCGGCGCCGATTCGGCGCGGTGGCCACGGGGTCCCGGCGCCGTCCGCCGGGTTGACTCAGGGGTATCCTAACTCCACTGATTCCCCGGCCTAGGTCCACTCCTCCCTCCAATGACTCCCCCGAAATGGTCCAACTCTCCCTCCAATGATCCCAGCCAGGGATGGCCCATCCTACCTCCAAAATACCCGGGATGGTCCAATCCTCCCGCAATGCTACACCGGGATGTCCAATCCTACTTCCAATGATACCCCAGGGATGTCCAATCCTACCCCCAATGATACCCGGTGATGGTCCAATTCTACCGCCAATGATACTCCCGGGATGTCCAATCCTACTCCACTGATACCCAGGGATGGTCATCCTACTCCAATGATACCCCATGAATGGTCCAATCCTAACCTCAATGATACCCGCAGGGATGGTCCAATCCTACCTCCATGATACCCGTGGATTGGCCATCCTACCTCCAATAATACCCGGGGAATGGTCCCAATCCTAATTCCAATGATACCCAGGGAATGGTCCAATCCTACCGTCCAAATGATACCCAGTGAATGGTCCAATCCTAACCGTCCAATGATACAATGATGTCAATCCTACCTCGCAATGATACTCGGGAACTCGGATGGTCCAATCCTATTTCCAATGATGGAAACCCAGGATGGCCCAATCCTACCTCAAGGATCCCAGTATGATCCAATCCTACTTCCAATGACACCCATGGAATGGCCAATCCGTCCTTACAATTATCCCCAGGGATGGGCCAATCCACCTCCAATGATACCCAGGATGGTCCCATCCTACCTCCAATGATACCAAGAATGGTCCAATCCTAGCTCCAATGATACCCGGCATGGTCCCCAATCCTACCTCCAATGTCCCCCGGGGATGGTCCAATCCTACCGTCCAATGATACCCGGGTTTGCCCAATCCTACCTCCAATAGATACTCCGGGATGGTCCCAATCCTAACCTCCAATGATACCCAGGAATGGTCCATCCTAGCCCTGATACCCAGGATGGCCAATCCTAACCTCCAATGATACCGCGAATGGTCCAATCCTAGCTCAATGATACCCAGGAATGGTCCAATCCTACCTCCAATGATCCCCGGGGATGGTCCAATCCCTACTTCCAATTATACCGAGGATGGCCAATCCACCTCCAATGATACCCAGATATGGTCCAATTCTATTTCCATTGATACCCAGAATGTCCAATCCTTAATTCCAATGATACCAAGGATTGGTCCATCCTATTTCCAATGATACCCAGAATGGTCCAATCCTCCCTTAATGATACCCATGGATGGTCCAATCCTACCTCAATGATACCCAGTAATGGTCCCAATCCCTACCCCTCCAATGATACCCCGGGATGTTCAAACTGCCCCCATTGATACCCAGGGATGGTCCCACATCCTACCCCCAATGATACCCAGGATGGTCAATCCTACCTCCAATGATCACCCGGGAATTGTCCAATCCTACCTCCCAATGATACCCAGGAATGGTCCCATTCTAGCTCCAATGAATACCCAGGAAATGGTCAATCCCCCTACCAAAAGTCCAATGATACCCAGTCATGTCCAACCTAACTCCAATGATACCCATGAATGGTCCAATCCCTCCTCCAATGATTACCCAGGGATGGTGCAAATCCTAGCTCCAATGATCCCAGGAAATGGTCCCAACCTACCTCCAATAGATACACGTGATGGTCCAATCCTACTTCCTATGATAAACCCAGGGATGGGGCCCCATCCTAACCTCCAATGATACCCAGAGATGGTCCAATCCTATTTCCATTGATACCCAGGAATGGTCCAATCCTATTTCCAATGATACCAAGGATTGGTCCAATCCTACCTCCAATAATACCCGGGGATGGTCCAATCCTACTCCAATGAATACCCAGGGATGGTCCAATCCTAAGCCGAAACTCCAATGATACCCGTAAATGTTCCAATCCTACCGCTCCCTGATACCCAAGGAATGGTCCCATCCTACCGTCAAGGATACTCGGGAGGTCCAATCCTATTTCCAATGATACCCAGGGATTGCCATCCTACCCTCCAAGGATCCCCAGGATGATCCATCCTACTTCCAAGATACCCCATGGAGTGGCCTAATCCTCCTTCCAATATCCCCAGGGATGGGCCAATCCACCTTCCAATGAATACCCGGATGGTCCAATCCTAGCTCAATGATACCAAGGAATGGTCCAATCCTAGCTCCAATGATCCCATGAATGGTCCAATCCTTACCTCCAATGAATAACCCCCCGGATGGGCCTCCTAACCTCCAATGATACCCATGGCTTGCCCCCCAATCTACTCCAATGAATACTCCGTGATGGTCCCATCCTACCTCCAAGAACCAGGAATGGTCCCATCCTAGCTTCCAATGATACCCAGGAATGGTCCCAATCCTACCTCCATGATACCCATGAATGGTCCCAATCCTATCTCCAATGATACCCAGGAATGGTTCCAATCCTAACCCCTCCAATGATACCCGGGGATGGTCCAATCCTACTTCCAATGATACCGGAGGGATTGCCATCCTACCTCCAATGTAACCCAGAATGTCCAATTCTATTTCATTGATAAACCGAGGAATGTCCAATCTATTTCCAATGATACCACGACCTTGGTCCAATCCTATTTCCAATCAAAAAATAACCCCGGCATGAATGGTCCAATCCTACCTTCAATGATACCCAGTATTCCCAATCCTACCTCCAATGATACCCAGGGATGGCCCCATCCTACCTCCAATGATACCCTGGTGGTTCCAATCCTATTTCCCAATGATACCCATGGATTGTCCAAATTCTACCTCCATTGAAACCCAGTGATGGTCACCTACTCCAATGATACCTAGGGATGGCCCAATCCTCCCGTCCAATGCTACCCGAGATGGTCCCATACTAACTCCGTAGATCCCCGAGGGAGTGTTTCCCAAAATCCTACTTCTAATATACCCAGGGAATGGGTCCATCCATACCGTCCATGATACAGCAGGGAATGTCAAACCTAACTCCAATATCCCAGGATGTCCATCGAGAAGCAGTCCATCCAATGATACCCCCCAGAATGGTCCCCAATCTCTAATCGTACCTACGTTGTATTTGGATAGTCCCATGATCACCCAAGGATGGTAATGTGTCCCTGATGTCCATACAGGGCACCACAGGGAGAAACACATAAGGGACCCACACATAGAAATAAAGCAGGTCCGCACTACGTGGCTAAAAACATTGAGAAACACATACAGGGACACCCACAAGAGGGCGCCAGAAATACAGGACCCACAACAGTAGCAGGGACCCCCGAGATTACATGGGACGCGTCCAACCCCAGGTACCCCAGAATGAAGAGGGGGGCAACCATGACACACTCAGCTGGCACACATATGGGGGTCTGAGTACCACATACGCGTACTAGGGACCCACTACTCCAGGACCCACACACACAGGTACAACACATCGCCCCAGGACAACACACACAGGGACACAAGGCGATAGGATCGCGGGGACTCCATACAGGGACGGGAGTCACACGGGAACACACACACAGGCACATACATACCCAGTCGACAGTACAGGACGGGTCACACAGCATGTCACAGGGCACACAGGGAACGTCACAGCGCGGACACACTCGCTGGCTTCCAAAGCGCGAATGTTTCCTAATG
The DNA here is from genome assembly GCA_019447015.1 of Hymenochirus boettgeri. Lineage (NCBI taxonomy): Eukaryota > Metazoa > Chordata > Amphibia > Anura > Pipidae > Hymenochirus > Hymenochirus boettgeri. Next base: position 11,887 of record JAACNH010001646.1, on the reverse strand, counting down.
ATACACCCTCGACACGCATCCCTCGGCGCCACCGGGGCCGCATGGGGGATGGGGTTCGACGTCACCACCAACTGAATGGGAACAAATTCTTCCACCCACCTTCCTTACTCTACTGGTGTTAAAGGGAAACATAATATATATATAAATACTGTGTAAATTGCTGTGCCCATCCCATCTCACCCTGCATTACACGACAGCACACACGGGTTTCACTCAGGCGCACGCAATGCACGCACCCGCACCACGCACACACCACAACACCACACCCGAGGATTGAGTGTCACTTCTTCTTGAATCAGAGATGAGAAGATCGAAACTAAAAGGAGAGAAGAGGGAGGAGAGGCACACAGTTGTTTTTGGGGGGACTGTATGTGTTTAGTGTTTTACAAGTGATTGTGTAAGGGCACTGAATGTGCATGTCTAGGGTAGGGTATTTTGTGCCTGTGGTCTGAGGTAACGGTGTGACAGGTTTGAGAATGGGGGTGTGTTACTGGTAGTAGCAAGTTGTGTTTTAAGGGTAGTGACGTGTGTAATCTGTATCAGCGACACTGTGGTGTTGTGGGTGTTGTAGATTATGTTTGTGTGTGTGTGTACAATACAAGTTGGTCTACATTGGCCCCCTGGTCTGCTTACCTGCACCCTCTCTAGTGGTTCCTTGTGGTGTGAACAAAATCCCAGTTTGTAGTTTCTGATTTTCCTTTTCCCCCTCCCCAACAAAGTGTCTCCACCCCTCCGGCTCCCACCCATGGCTCTTCCTACAAACTAATAATGGAACTTCTGGTCAACATGGTTCCAACCCCCACCCAAATTCCACTCATTACCCAATATCCTTTACTGCATTATGAGGATGAACCCCACATTGTTCACTTCCTACAATCTCTGAAAAAACTAACACAACTCACACCCACCATGAAGGAGGCCACATACGCAATGATTGATTAGGTTGGAGAAGGGGTAAAGGAAAGATAAACATAAGAGTGGGGAAGGGGTAAAGGAGAAGTTAAGAAAAAAAAAAAAGAGTTGGGAAGGTGTAGAAGGAGAAGTTAAGAAGAGGGTGGGGAAGGGGTAAAGGGAAGTTAAGAAGAGGTGGGGAAGGGGTAAATGAGAATTTAAGAAGAGGGGGAGAAGGGGTAAAGGGAAGTTAAGAAGGAGGTGGGGAAGGGGTAGAAAGGAATAAGTTAAGAAAGAGGTGGGGGAAGGTAAAGGATAAGTTAAGAAGAGGTGGAGAAGGGGTAAAGGTGTAGTAAGAAAGGTGGAGAGGGGTAAAAGGAGAAGTTAAGAAGAGGGTGGGGAAGGTTAAAGGAGAAGTTAAGAAGAGGTGGAGCTGGGGTCCGGCGCCGTTCCGCCGCGTGGGGCCGGTGTCCCGGCGCCCGTTACGCCGCGGTGGGCCGGGGTCCCGGCTCCGTTCCGACGCTTGCCGCCGGGTCCAGGCGCCGTTCCGCCGTCGGTTTGCCGGGGGTCCCGGCGCCGTTCCGCCGCGGTGGCGCCCGGGGTCCCGCGCCGTTCCGCCGCGCGGTGGCGCCGGGGTCCCGGCGCCGTTTCCCCGCGGTGGGGCGGCCCGGGGTCCGGACGCCGTTCCGCCTCGGTGGAGCGGGTCCCGGCGCCGTTCGCCGCGGTGGGGCGGGTTCCCGGCCCTCCGTTCCGCCGCGGTGCGGCCGGGGGTCCCGGCGGCCGTTCCGCCGCGGTTGGCCGGGGTCCCGTCGCCGTTCCGCCGCCGTGCAGGCCGGGATCCCGGCCCGTTCCCCCGCGGTGGCGCCCGGGGGTCCCGGCGCATGTTTCCGCCGCCCGGTGGCGCGGGGTCCCGGCGCCGTTGCCGCCGCGGTGGCGCCGGGGTCCCGGCTCCGTTTCCGCCGCGGTGGTGCCGGGGTCCCAGGCCCCGTTCCGCCCGACGGTGGGGCCTCGGTCCGGGCGCCGTTCCGCCGCGGTGGGGCCGCGGGTCCTGCGACCGTTCGCCGCGTGTGGCCCGGGGTCCCGGCGCCGTTCGCCTCGGTGGTCCGGGGTCCGGCGCCCCTCGTTACGCCGCGGTGGGGGCCGGGGTCCACGGCGCCGTTCCGCCGCGGTGGTCCTCGGTCCCGGCGCCGTTCCGCCGCGGTGGCGCCGGGTCCCGGCGCTGTTCCGCCCTACGTTGGCGCCGGGTCCCGCTCCTTCCGCCGCGGTCGGCGCCTCGGGTCCCGCGACGTTCCGCCGCGTGGGCCGGGTCCCCGGCCCCTTCCGCCTCGTGGGGCCTGCAGGTTCCCCGGCGCCTTCCGCGCGTGGGGCCGGGGTCCCGGCGCCTTCCCGCCGCCGGTGGCGCCGGGGTCCCGTCGCCGTCCCCGCGTTGGCAGCCGGGAGTCACCGGCGCCGTTACTCCGCGGGTGGGGCCGGGGTCCCGGCGACGTTCCGCCGCGGTGCCGCCGGGGTCCCGGCGCCTTTCCGCCGCGGTGGCGCCGGGTCCCGGCGCTGTTCCGCCGCGGTGGCGCCGGGGGTGCCGGCGCCGTTCCCGCCGACGGTGGCGCCGGTCCCGGCTCCGTTCCGCCGCCCGGTGGCGAAGGGTCCCGGCGACCTCCCGCCGCCGTGGGCCGCGTCCCGGCCCTCTCCGCAGCGGGTGGGGCCGGGGTCCCGGCGCCGTTCCCGCCGCGATGGCGCCGGGGTCCCGGCGCTTTTCCGCCTCGGTGGCGCCGGGCGTCCCAGCGCCGTTCCGCCTCGGTGTGGGTGCCGGGGTCCGGCGTCCGTTCGCCTCGGCCTGTGCCGGGGTCCGTAGCCGTTCCGCCGCGTTTGGGCCGGGTCGTCCCGGGCGCCTTCCCCGCGGTGGCCCGGGTCCCGGCGCCGTTCCGCCGCGTATGGCGCCCCGGGGTCCCGGCGCTCGTTCCGCCGCGGTGGGCGCCGGGGGTCCCTGCGCCGATTCCGCCGCGGTGGCTCCGGGGCTCGCGGCGCTGTTCCCGCCGCGGTTGGCGCCGGGTCCCGGCGCCGTCCGCGCGGTGGCGCCGGGGTCCCGGCGCCTTCCGCCGCGTGGGGCCGGGTCCCGGCGCCCGTGCCCCCGCGGTTGGCGGCCGGATCGTCCGCGCCGTTCCGCCGCTGTTGGCCGGGGTCCCTGCGCCTTTCCGCCCGCGGTCGGGGCCGGGCGTCCCCTGCGCCGTTCCGCCGCGGTGGGCCGGGAGTCCCCGGGCGCCGGTTCCCGCCTGCGGTAGGGGCCGATGTCCCGGCGCCGTTTACGCCTCGGTGGCGCCGGGCGTCCCGCTCTGTTTTCCGACCGCGGTGGGCGGCCGGGGTCCCGGCGCTGTTCCTCCGCGGTGGACCGCGGGTCCCTCGGCGCCCGGTTCCGCGCGGTGGTCCGGGATACCCGGCGCCGTTCCGCCGCGGGTGGGGCGGGGTCCCTGGCCGTTCCGCCGCGGGTTTGGGCCCTGTGGTCACCTGGCGCCGGTGTTCCGCGCGGTGGCGCGGGGTCCCCGGCGCGTTCCAGCGCGGTGGGCGGGTCCCCGGCCAGCCGTTCCGCCGCGGGTGGGGCCGGGTCCCGGCGCCGTTCGCCGCCGTTGGGCCTCGTTCCCGGGCCGTTTCCTCCGCGGTTGGCGCCTGGTCCCGAGCGCTTGTTCCGCCGCGGTGGCGCCGGGTCCCGGCGCCGTTCCGCCGCGGTTGGCGCCTCCGGTCCAGGCGCCGTCTCCTCCGCGGGGGGCCGGGGTCCCCGGCGCCGTTCCGCGCTGTGGGTCCTCCGGTCCCGGCGCCGTTCCGGCCTCGGTGGGGCGGGGTCCACGGCGCCGTTCGCCGCGGTGGCGCCGGGGTCCCGGCGCCGTTCCCCGCGGTGGCCCGGGGTCCAGGCGCCGTTCGACCCAGCGTCGGGGCCGGCGTCCCGGCGCGTTCCGCCGCGGTGCGCCGGGGTCCCCGGCGCCGTTTCCGCCGCGGTGCGGGCCGGTACCCGGCGCCGTTCGCCGCGGTAGGCGCCGGGGGCCCGGCGCCGTTTCCGCCGCGGGGTGAGCGCCGGGTCCGGCCATGTCTTCCGCCGACAACGTGTGGCGCCGGGTCCCGGCGCCGTTCCGCCGCGGTGGCGCCGTGGATCCCGGCGCCGATTCGGCGCGGTGGCCACGGGGTCCCGGCGCCGTCCGCCGGGTTGACTCAGGGGTATCCTAACTCCACTGATTCCCCGGCCTAGGTCCACTCCTCCCTCCAATGACTCCCCCGAAATGGTCCAACTCTCCCTCCAATGATCCCAGCCAGGGATGGCCCATCCTACCTCCAAAATACCCGGGATGGTCCAATCCTCCCGCAATGCTACACCGGGATGTCCAATCCTACTTCCAATGATACCCCAGGGATGTCCAATCCTACCCCCAATGATACCCGGTGATGGTCCAATTCTACCGCCAATGATACTCCCGGGATGTCCAATCCTACTCCACTGATACCCAGGGATGGTCATCCTACTCCAATGATACCCCATGAATGGTCCAATCCTAACCTCAATGATACCCGCAGGGATGGTCCAATCCTACCTCCATGATACCCGTGGATTGGCCATCCTACCTCCAATAATACCCGGGGAATGGTCCCAATCCTAATTCCAATGATACCCAGGGAATGGTCCAATCCTACCGTCCAAATGATACCCAGTGAATGGTCCAATCCTAACCGTCCAATGATACAATGATGTCAATCCTACCTCGCAATGATACTCGGGAACTCGGATGGTCCAATCCTATTTCCAATGATGGAAACCCAGGATGGCCCAATCCTACCTCAAGGATCCCAGTATGATCCAATCCTACTTCCAATGACACCCATGGAATGGCCAATCCGTCCTTACAATTATCCCCAGGGATGGGCCAATCCACCTCCAATGATACCCAGGATGGTCCCATCCTACCTCCAATGATACCAAGAATGGTCCAATCCTAGCTCCAATGATACCCGGCATGGTCCCCAATCCTACCTCCAATGTCCCCCGGGGATGGTCCAATCCTACCGTCCAATGATACCCGGGTTTGCCCAATCCTACCTCCAATAGATACTCCGGGATGGTCCCAATCCTAACCTCCAATGATACCCAGGAATGGTCCATCCTAGCCCTGATACCCAGGATGGCCAATCCTAACCTCCAATGATACCGCGAATGGTCCAATCCTAGCTCAATGATACCCAGGAATGGTCCAATCCTACCTCCAATGATCCCCGGGGATGGTCCAATCCCTACTTCCAATTATACCGAGGATGGCCAATCCACCTCCAATGATACCCAGATATGGTCCAATTCTATTTCCATTGATACCCAGAATGTCCAATCCTTAATTCCAATGATACCAAGGATTGGTCCATCCTATTTCCAATGATACCCAGAATGGTCCAATCCTCCCTTAATGATACCCATGGATGGTCCAATCCCGTACCTCCAATGATACCACAGTAATGGTCCCAATCCCTATCCTCCAATGATACCCGGGATGGCTCAATCTCCCCCAATAATACAGGGATGGGCCCAATCTACCCCCAATGATAACCCATGGGATGGTCCAATCCTACTCCAATTGACACCCGGGATGTCCAATCCTCCCCACAATGATACCGAGGAATGGTCCACATTTAGCCAATGAACCCAGGAAATGGTCCAATCCCCTACCAGTCCAATGATACCCAGGTCAGTGTCCAACCAACCCCAATGATACCAGAATGGTCCAATCCTACCTCCAATGATTACACCATGGGATGGTGCAAATCCTACTCCAATGATACCCAGGGAAATGGTCCAACTCTACCTAAAATAGATACCGTGATGGTCCACATCCTACCTTCCAATCGATAACCCAGGGATGGTCTGCCTCCAAATTCCCAGGATGCAACCTACCTAATGATACCAAGAGCTGGTTCCAATCCCTACTTCCAATTGATACCGGCATGAGGTCCAATCTATTTCCAATGATACCAAGGGATTGGCCCAATCCTACTCCCAAGATATACCCGGGATGATCCAATCCTACTCCAATGAATACCCAGGATGGTACCCTCATTTCCCTAGAGGGCCATAACCTCCAATGATACCCGTAAATGTTCCAATCCTACCTCCCTGATACCAAGGAATGGTCCAATCGCTCCGTAGGATACTCGATGGTCCAATCCTATCCAATGATACCCGGGAGGGATTGCCAATCCTACCCTCCAAGGATCCCAGGATTGTCCATCCTACCCCAAGATACCAGGAGTGCTAATCCTACCTCCAGATTATCCCAGGATGTCCCAATCCTATTCCAATTGAATACCCAGGATGGTCCAATCCTAGCTCCAATGATACCAGGAATGGCCCATCCTAGTCCAATGATCCCAGGAAATGGTCCATATCCTTACCTCCAATGAATACCCGGGATGGCCATCCTACTCCAATGATACCGCAGGTATGCCCCCAACTACTCCAATGATACCAGATGATGGTCCATCATTTCCATATACCAAATCCAATTATTCCAGAACCAGGATTGGTCCCATCCTATTTCCAATGATACCCAGGAAGATGGTCCCAATCCTACCTTCAAAACCCAGATGGTCCAATACTCTCCAATGACAGTGCCATCTACGCCAATGTACCGGTTATCTGCTCCATTTGATACCCAGGAGCCATCACAAGAGTACCAGATGTCACTAGCCTCCTCCAATGATACCCGGGGATGGTCCATCCTATCCATAACCGAGGATCCATCACTCATGCTAACCCAGGAATGTCCAATTACTACCATTGATACACCGAGGAATGTCCAATCTATTTCCAATGATACCCAGACGGTCCAATCCTACTTTCCATATCAAAGGAATGAACGTCCAGGTCCACCTCATTGAAACCGTGGTCCATCCTACTCTCAATGATACCCATATGCCAATCCTACCTCCAAGATACCCGGGGATGGCCAATCCTACTCTCCTATGATACCCGGTGTCCAATCCTACCTTCCAATGATACCCATGGATGGTCCAATCTACTCCATTGAAACCCAGTGATGGTCCACCTATCCAATGATACCAGGGATTGGTCCACCCCTAATAACCGATGCCAATCCTCTTCCAATGATACCCGGAGATGGTCCACCATCATGAACTCCAGAAGTCGAATTACCCCAATGATCACCCAAGATGGCCAATCCTACCTCCAATGATACTGAGGTCCACCATCCATGGATACCGGGTTCCCAACCTGCCTCCAAAGGATACCCACGGATGATCACTCCGTCCCAATGACATGAGCACGGCCGCAATGTATCCCAGGGAGATGGTCCATTCCTACCTCCAATGATACCACGGAATGGTCCAATCCTCGTCCAAGATACCCAGGATGGTCCAATCCTAGCTCCCAATGATACCCAGGGAAATCCAATCCTACCTCCAATGGATACGCGCGGTTGGCCAATCCTACCTCTAATGATACCCAGGATTGGCTGCAAGTCCTACGCTCAATGAACCCTGGCATGGGTCCAATCCTACCCCAATGATACCCGAAGGTCCATATCTAGCTCCACATGATAACCAGGAATGGTCCAATCCTACCTCAATGAGTACCCAGAGGTGGTCGCATCCTAGCTCCAATGATACACCAGGAATGGTCCAATCCTGACCTCCAATGATAACCCGGTGGATGGTCAATCCTAGTTTCCAATGAGACCAGGGGGCAAATAACCATGAGACCCAGATGATGGACGTCCAAGTTATATGATAACCAATTTCAGGAGTGTTTCCATCTTCGCCATCCTATGGAAGCATCACAATCCTATTTCCAATTGACGACCAAGATTGGTCCATCCTATTTCCAATGATAACCCAGGAAGGTCCAATCCTCCTCAAATGATACCCAGGGAAGGTCCAATTCCTACCTCAAGAACAAGCCATCCAACCATGATACCGAGGATGTTGCCCAATCCTATTTCCGATGATACCCAGGGATGGTCCAATGCTACCCCATTGATACCCATGAATGGTCCAATCCTACCTACCATGATACCTAGGTATGGCCCCTCCTACCGACCAAATTGTTCCCCGAAGATGGTCCAATCCTACCTCCAATGATACCCAGGAATGGTCCATCCTACCATCCAATGATTCCCGTGATGGTCCACATCCTGCTCCATGATACCACCCGGGATGGTCCAATCCTAACCTCCAATGATACCCGGGGATGGTCCAATCCTACCCTTTAATGATACCCAGGATGGCCCTCCTGGACTTCCAATGATACCCGGGGATTTTCCAAACCTACCCTCCAATGATACCAGGGATGGTCCAATCCTACAAATCCAATGCTACCCAGGGATGGTCCAATCCTACATCCAATGATAAATCCCGAGATGGTCCAATCCTATTCCATTGTACCCAGGACTGTCCAATCCTATTTCCAATGATACAAGGATTGGTCCAATCCGATTTCCAATGATCCCAGAATTGTCCAATCCTACCTCCAATGAATACTCAGGGACGGTCCCATCCTAACCTCCACTGATACCCAGGGATGGCCCCATCCTACCTCCAATTATACCCGGGATGGTCCTCAATCCTATTTCCATGATACCCGGGGATGGTCCAATGCTACCCTCCTTGTACCAGTATGGTCCACTCCTACCTCCACTGATACCTAGGGATGGCCCAATCCTACCACCAATGGTACCCAGAGATGGTCCAATACTACCTCCAATGATACCCGGGGATGGTCCAATCCTACCTCCAATGATACCCGGGGATGGTCCAATCCTACCCTTACTTAATACCCAGGGATGGCCCAATCCTACCTCCATGAACCCGGGATTTCCAATCCTATCCCTCAATGATACCCCGGTATGGTCCAACCTACCTCCAATGAGACCAGGGACCCACACAACACATACGGGACCCACACATACATGTACCCACACACACAGGGACAAACACACACAGGGCCACACACAAACATGGACACACACACACACATACAGGGACCCACACCATACAGGGACCCCACACACACAGACACACCCAACACCGGGACCAAACAAACCACAGGGAACACAAACACCAGGACACACACGGAACCACCACACGATACAGGGACCCACCATACAGGGACCCACCATACAGGGACCCACACCTCACATGGACACACACATACAGGGACACAAACAACCAGGGACCACATACAGGGACACCACAGGAACAACACGCCACACATCACAGGACCCCAACATACAGGACCCCACACATACCGGGACCCCCCCCCGACCGCAACACACACAGGGACACACACACACAGGGACAAACACAACACATGTACAAACACACACAGGACACAAACAAACAGGTGACTCACAACCGGGACACACTTAGGAACACACACACACACAAACAGGGACCCTACCCATACAGGGACCCACACCACAGGACACAACCACACACAGGGAGACATTTCACACGCAAGCACACACTCACTTTTCCAAAGCGCAATGGTCCTAATGGATACAAACCTCTCCCCACCCCCATATGGGTTCACAATCACCACCAAGATGGTAATGGGAAACAATTCTCCAACCCACCTGTTCCCTTCACTCTACTTGTTAAAGGGAAACATATAGATATATAAATACTGTTAGAATTCTGTTCCGTCCCCTCTCACCTTGCAGTAACAGGACAAGCACAACACTGGGTTCACTCAGTGTGCACCCGCACCGCACGCCAGGAATGGTCCAATCCTACCTTCAATGATACCCAGGGATGGTCCAATCCTACCTCCAATGATACCCAGGGATGGCCCAATCCTACCTCCAATGATACCCGGGGATGGTCCAATCCTATTTCCAATGATACCCAGGGATGGTCCAATGCTACCTCCATTGAAACCCAGGGATGGTCCAATCCTACCTCCAATGATACCTAGGGATGGCCCAATCCTACCTCCAATGATACCCAGAGATGGTCCAATACTACCTCCAATGATACCCAGGAATGGTCCAATCCTACCTCCAATGATACCCC
>JAACNH010001645.1:0-63422 GCA_019447015.1 Hymenochirus boettgeri | reverse complement strand
GTTTTATTGGTACATGTGGATGTGTACATACATGTTACATACCTGTAAGAGAGCTGCATGTGGCTGGTGCAGTTGGACCTACCCGTTGTTTTTTGTTTTTTTGCCAGGGAGGCCGATAAAAGTCTGAGGCTTCTTCCTCAGCAGCATGTGGACACCGGTATGGGTCTGGAGAGACTGGTAACTGTTCTTCAGGGAAAACGCTCCAACTATGAAACAGACCTATTCTCTCCCATCCTGGAGGCCATTAGTAAGGTGAGAATCTGTGGGTCTGTTCTCTCCCATCCTGGAGGCCATTAGTAAGGTGAGAATCTGTGGGGTCTGTTCTCTCCCATCCTGGAGGCCATTAGTAAGGTGAGAATCTGTGGGTCTGTTCTCTCCCATCCTGGAGGCCATTAGTAGTGTTAGAATCTGTGGTTGTCCTTTCTCCCCAGTCCCGGAGGCCATTAGTAGGTGATAATCTCTTGGGTGTCTGTTCTCCTCCATCCTGGGCCATTAGTTAAGGGGAAGAATCTTGGGTCCGGTTGCTCTCATCCTGGAGGCCATTAGTAAGGTGAGAATCTGTGGGTCTGTTTCTCTCCCATCCTGGAGGCCATTAGTAAGGTGAGAATCTGTGGGTCTGTTCTCTCTTATCCTGGAGGCCATTAGTAAGGTGAGAATCTGTGGGTCTGTTCTCTCCATCCTGGAGGCCATTAGTAAGGTGAGGAATGGTTGGGTCTGTTTCTCTCCCATCCTGGAGGCCATTAGAAGGTGAGAATCTTGGTGTCTGTTCTCTCCCATCCTGGAGGCCATTGTAAGGTTGAATCGTGGTCTGTTCTCTCCATCCTGGAGCCATTAGTAGGTGATTTGTGGGTCTGTTCCTCCCATCCTGAGGGCCATTAGTAAGGTGAGAATCTGTGGGGTCTGTTCTCCTCCCATCCTGGAGAGCCATTAGTAAGGGGAGAATCTGTGGGTCTGTTTCTCTCCCATCCTGGAGGCCATTAGTAAGGTGGATCTGTGGTCTTTTCCTCCCATCCTGGAGGCCATTAGTAAGGTGAGAATCTGTGGGGTCTGTTTCTCCCCATCCTGTGAGGCCATTGGAAGGTGAGAATCTGTGGGTCTGTTCTCTCCCATCCTGGAGGCTTAGTAAGGTGAAGACTGTGGTCTGTTCTCCATCCTGGCGGCCATTAGTAAGGTGAGAATCTGTGGGTCTGTTCTCTCCATCCTGGAGGCCATTAGTAAGGTGAGAATGTGGGGTCTGTTCTCTCCACCTGGATGCCATTAGTAAGGTGAGAATCTGTGGGGTCTGTTCTCTCCATCCTGGAGGCCATTAGTAGGTTAATCGTGGTCTGTTTCTCTCCCATCTGGACCATAGTAAGGTGAGAATCTGTGGGGTCTGTTCTCTCCATCCTGGAGGCCATTAGTAAGGTGAGAATCTGTGGTCGGTTCTCTCCCATCCTGGAGGCCATTAGTAAGGTAAGATCTGTGGGGTCTGTCTCTCCCATCCTGGAGGCCATTAGTACGGTGAGAATCTGTGGGGTCTGCTTCCTCTTATCCTGGAGGCCATTAGTAGGTGAGAACTGGGGGTCTGTTCTCTCCCACCTGAGGCCATTAGTAAGGAGAATCTGTGGGGTCTGTTCTCTCCCATCCTGGAGGCCATTAGTAAGGTGAGAATCTGTGGTCTGTTCTCTCCCATCCTGGAGGCCACTTAGTAAGGTTTGAGAGATCTGTGGGGTCTGTTCTCCTCCATCCTGGAGGCCATTAGTAAGGTGAGAATCGGGGGTCTGTTCTCCTCCCATCTGAGGCCATATAAGGTGAGAAGCTGTGGGTCTGTTCTCTCCCATCCTGGAGGCCATTAGTAAGGTGAGAATCTGTGTGTCTGTTCTCTCCCATGCTTGAGGCCACTTAGTAAGTGTAGAATCTGTGGGGTCGTTCTCTCCCATCCTGGAGGCCATTAGTAAGGTGAGAATCTTTTGGGGTCTGTCTCTCCCATCCTGGAGGCCATTAGTAAGGTGAGAAGCTGTGGTCTGTTCTCTCCCTCCTGGAGGCCATTAGTAAAGGTGAGAATCTGTGGTCTGTTCTCTCCATCCTGGAGGCCATTATAAGGTGAGAATCTGTGGGTCTGTTCTCTCCCATCCTGGAGGCCATTAGTAGGTGAGAATCTGTGGGGTCTGTTCTCTCTATCCTGGAGCCATTAGTAAGGTGAGAATCTGTGGGTCTGTTCTCTCCCATCCTGGAGGCCATTAGTAAGGTGAGAATCTGTGGGGTCTGTTCTCTCCCATCCTGGAGGCCATTAGTAAGGTGAGCATCTGTGGGTCTGTTCTCTCCCATCCTGGAGGCCATTAGTAAGGTGGATCGTGGGTTGTTCTCCCATCTGGAGCCTTAGTAAGTGAAAATCTGTGGGTCTGTTCTCTCTCCATCCTGGAGGCCATTATAAGGTGAATCTGTGGGTTCTGTTCTCTCCCATCCTGGAGGCCGTATAAGGTGAGACATCTGTGGGGTCTGTTCTCTCCCACCTGGAGCCATAGTAAGGTGAGAATCGTGTGGGTCTGTTCTCTCCCATTCATTGGAGGCCATTATAGGGTGAGAATCTGTGGGTCTGTTCTCTCCCATCCTGAGGCATTAGTAAGGTGAGAATCTGTGGGGTCTGTTCTCTCCCATCCTGGAGGCCATTAGTAAGGTGAGAATCTGTGGGGTCTGTTCTCTCCCATCCTGGAGGCCATTAGTAAGGTGAGAATCTGTGGGTCTGTTCTCTCCCATCCTGGAGGCCATTAGTAAGGGTAGAATCTGTGGTGTCTGTTCTCTCCCATCCTGGAGGCCATTAGTAAGGTGAGAATCTGTGGGGTCTGTTCCTCTCCCATCCTGGAGGCCATTAGTAAGGTGGGAATAGCTGTGGGGTCTGTTCTCTCCATCCTGGAGGCCATTAGTAAGGTGAGAATCTGTGGGTCTGTTCTCTCCCATCCTGGAGGCCATTAGTAAGGTGAGAATCTGTGGGTCTGTTCTCTCCCATCCTGGAGGCCATTAGTAGGTGAGAATCGTGGGTCTTTTCTCTCCATCCTGGAGGCCATTAGTAAGGTGAGATCTGTGGGGTCTGTTTCTCTCCCATCCTAGGCCATTAGTTAAGGTGAGAATCTGTGGGGTCTGCCCTCCCATCCGGGAGGCCATTAGTAAGGTGAGAATCTGTGGGTCTGTTCTCTCCCATCCTGGAGGCCATTAGTAAGGTGAGAATCTGTGGGTCTGTTCTCTCCCATCTGGAGCCATTAGAAGGTGGGAGAGTGTGGGTCTGTTCTCTCCCATCCTGGAGGCCATTAGTAAGGTGAGAATGCTTGGGGTCGTTCTCTCCTCCCATCCTGAGGCCCATTAGTAGGTGAGAATCTGTGGGTCTTTTTCTCTCCATCCTGGAGGCCATTAGTAAGGTGAGAATCTGTGGTCGGTTCTCTCCCAATCCGGGAGGGGCCATTAGTAATGTGAGAATCTGTGGGCGTTGTTCTCTCCCATCCTGGAGGCCATTAGTAAGGTGATACATCTTGGGTCTGTTTCTCCTCCCATCCTGGAGGCCATTATAAGGTGAGAATCTGTGGGTCTGTTCTCTCCCATCACTGGAGGGCTATGAGTAAGGTGAGACCTGGGGTCTGTTCTCTCCCATCCTGGAGCCATTATTAAGGTGAGAATCTGTGGTCTGTGTCTCTCCCATCCGGAGGCCATTAGAATAAGTGTAGATCTGTGGGGTCTGGTCTCTCCCATCCTGGAGGCCATAGTAGGTGAGAATCTGTGGGTCTGTTCTCTCTTATCCTGGAGGCCATTAGTAAGGTGAGAATCTGTGGGTCTGTTCTCTCCCATCCGGGAGGCCATTAGTAAGGTGAGAATCTGTGGGTCTGTTCTCTCTTATCCTGGAGGCCATTAGTAAGGTGGAGAATCTTGGGTCTGTTCTCTCCATCCTGGAGGCCATGTAGTAGGTGGATCTGGTGGGGTCTGTTCTCTCCCATCCTGAGGCCATTATTAAGGTGAGAATCTGTGGGGCTGTTCTCTCCATCCTGGAGGCCATTATTAAGTGAGAATCTGGGGTCGTTCTCTCCCATCCTGGAGGCCATTAGTAAGGTGAGAATCTGTGGGTCTGTCTCTCCCTCCTGGAGGCCATTAGTAAGGTGAATCGTGTGGTCTGTTCTCTCCCATCCTGGAGCCATTAGTAAGGTGAGAATCTGTGGGGTCTTTTCTCTCCCATCCTGGAGGCCATTAGTAAGGTGAGAATCTGTGGGGTCTTTTCTCTCCCATCCTGGAGGCCATTAGTAAGGTGAGAATCGTGGGGTCTTTTCTCTCCCAGGCTGGAGGCCATTAGTAGTGAGAATCTGTGGGTCTGTTCTCTCCCATCCTGGAGCCATTAGAAAAGTTGGAGAATCTGTGGGGTCTGTTCTCTCCCATCCTGGAGGCCATTAGTAAGGTGAGAATCTGTGGGTCTTTTCTCTCCCATCCTGGAGGCCATTAGTAAGGTGAGAATCTGTGGGGTCTGTTCTCTCCCATCCTGGAGGCCATTAGTAAGGTGAGAATCTGTGGGTCTGTTCTCTCCATCCTGAGCCATTAGTAAGGTGAGAATCTGTGGGGGTCTTTCTCTCTCCCATCTGTAGGCCATTATTAAGTGAGAATCTGTGGGGTCTGTTTCTCTCCCATCCGGGAGGCATAGTAAGGTGAGATCTGTGGGTCTGTTCTCTCCCATCCTGGAGGCCATTAGTAAGGTGAGAATCTGTGGGGTCGTTCTCTCCCATCCTGAGGCCTTAGTAAGGTAGAATCTGGGGTCTCTCTCCCATCCTGGAGGCCATTAGTAGGTGAGAAATCTGTGGGCTTGTTTCTCCCATCCTGGAGGCCATTAGTAAGTGAGAATCTGTGGGTCTGTTTCTCTCCCCTCTGAGGCCATTAGTAGTGAGATCGGTTGGGTCTGTTCTCTCTATCCTGAGGCCCATTAGTAGGTGAGAATCTGTGGGCTCTGTTCCTCTATCCTGGAGGCCATTATTAGGTGAGAATCTGTGGGGTCTGTTCTTCCCCATCCTGAGGGCCATTATAAGGTGAGAATCTGGGGTCTGTTCCTCTTATCTGGAGGCCATTAGTAAGGTGAGAATCTGTGGGTCTGTTCTCTCTTATCCTGAGGCCATTAGTAAGGTGGAATCGGTGTGGTCTGTTTCTCTCCCATCCTGGAGGCCATTAGGTAATGTGTACCTCTTGGGGGTCTGTTCTCTCCCATCCTGGAGAGCCATTAGTAAGGTGAGAAGCTGTGGTTCTGTTCTCTCCCATCCTGGAGCCTATTTAAGGTGAAAATCGTGGGGTCTGCGTCTCTCCATCCTGGAGGCCATTAGTAAGGTGAGATCTGTGGGTCTGTTCTCTCTCCCATCCTGGAGGCCATGAGTAGGGTGAAGATCGTGTGGTCTGTTCTCTCCCATCCTGGAGGCCATTAGTAAGGTGGATAATCTGGTGGGTCTGTTCTCTCCCATCCTGGAGGCCATTAGTAGGTAGAATCTGTGGGTCTGTTCTCTCCCATCTGGAGGCCATTTAGTAAGGTGAGAATCTGTGGGTCTGTGTGCTCCCATCCTGGAGCCATTAGTAAGGTGAGAATCTGGGTCTGTTCTCTCCATCCTGGGGCCATTTAATAAGGTGAGAATCTGTGGGTCTGTTCTCTCCCATCCCTGTAGCCATTAGTAAGGTGAGAATCTGTGGGTCTGTTCTCTCCCATCCTGGAGGCCATTGTAGGTGAGAATCTGTGGGTCTGTTCTCTCCCTCTTAGGCATTAGTAAGGTGAAATCTGTGGGGTCTGTTCTCTCTCCCATCCTGGAGGCCATTAGTAAGGTGAGAATCTGTGGGTCTGTTGCTCTTCCATGGGGGCCTAGTAAGTGAGAACTGTGGTCTGTTCTCTCCCATCCTGGGGCCATTAGTAAGGTGAGAATCATGTGGGTCTTTTCTCTCCCATCCTGGAGGCCATTAGAAGTGAGATCTCTGGGTCTGTTCTCTCCCATCCGGAGGCCATTAGTAAGTGAGATCTGTGGGGGCTTTCTCTCTTATCCTGGAGCCATTAGTAAGTGAGAACTGTGGGGTTGTTCTCTCCCTCCTGAGGCCATTAGTAAGGTGAGCAATCTGTGGGTCTGTCTCTCTTATCCTGGAGGCCATTATAAGGTGAACTCTGTGGGGTCTGGCTCTCCCATCCTGGAGGCATTAGTAAGTGAGATCTGTGGGTCTGTTCTCTCCCATCCGGAGGCCATTAGTAGTGGAGAATTTGTGGGGTCTGTTTCTCTCCCATCCTGGGGCCATTAGTAGGTGAGAATCTGTTGGGGTCTGTCTCTCCCATCCTGGAGGCCATTATTAAGGTGAGAATCTTGGTGGGTCTGTTCTCCTCCCATCCTGGAGGCCATTAGTAAGGTGAGAATCTGTGTTTGTTCTCTCCCCCCTGGAGGCCATTAGTAAGGTGAGAATCTGTGGGTCTGTTTCTCCTCCCATCCTGGAGGCCATTAGTAAGGTAGAATCTGTGGGTCTGTTCTCCTCCATCCTGGGCCATTGTAAGGGTGAGATCTGTGGGGTCTGTCCTCCCATCCTGGAGGCCATTAGTAAGGTGAGAATCTGTGGGGTCTGTTCTCTCCCAGCCTGGAGCCATAGTAAGTGAATCTGTGGTCTGTTCTCCCATCCTGGAGGCCTTAGTAAGGTGAGAATCTGTGGGGGTCTGTTCTCTCCCATCCTGGAGGCCTTATGTAAGTTGGAATCTTGGTCTGTTCTCTCCCTCCTGGAGGCCATTAGTAAGGTGAGCATCTGTGGGTTGTTCTCTCCATCCTGGAGGCCATAGTAAGGGAGATCTGTGGGTCTGTTCTCTCCCATCCTGGAGGCCATTAGTAGGTGAATCTGTGGGGTCCTGTTCTCTCCCATCCTGGAGGCCATTAGTAAGGTGAGAATCTGGTGGGTCTGTTCTCTCCATCCTGGAGGCCATTAGTAAGGTAGAAAATCTGTGGGGTCTGTTCTCTCCATCCGTGAGGCATTAGTAAGGTGAGAATCTGTGGGTCTGTTCCCTCCCATCCTGGAGCCATTAGTAAGTGAGAATCTGTGGGGTCTTTCTCTCCCCTCCTGGATGCCATAGTAAGGTGAGAATCTGTGGGTCTGTTCTCTCCCATCCTGGGGCCATTAGTAAGGTGAGAATCTTGGGGTCTTTTCTCCCATCCTGGAGGCCATGTAAGGTGAGAATCTTTGGGCTTTTCTCTCCCTCCTGGAGGCCATTATAAGGTTGAGAATCTGTGGGGTCTGTTCTCTCCCTATCCTGGAGGCCATTAGTAAGGTGAGAATCTGTGGGTCTGTTCTCTCCCATCCTGGAGCCATTAGTAAAGGTGAGACAATCTGTGGGGTCTGTTCCCCTCCCATCCTGGAGGCCATAGTAAGGTGAGATCTGTGGTCTGTTCTCTCTTATCCGGGAGGCCATGAGTAAGGTGAGCTGTGTGGGTCTTCTTTTCTCTCCCCCTGGAGGCCATTAGTAAGGTGAGCATCTGTGGGGTCTGTTTCTCTTCCCTCCTTGAGGCCATTAGTTAAGGTGAGAATCTGTGGGTCTGTTTCTCGTTTAGTTTATGGTCTTCCTATCCTGGAGCCATTAGTAAGGGAATCTGTGGGTCTGTTTTCTCCTCATCCTGAAGGCCATTAGTAAGGTGAGATCTGTGGGGTCTTTTCTCTCTCCCATCCTGGAGGCCATTAGTAAGTGTGAGCATGCTGTGGTCTGTCTTCTTATCCTGGGGCCATTAGTAAGGTGAGTCTGTGGGGTCTGTTTCCTCTCCCATCCTGGAGGCCATTAGTAGGTAGAAATCTGTGGGTCGTTTCTCTCCCTCGGAGGCCATTAGTAGGTGAGAATCTGTGGTCTGTTCTCTCCCATCCTGGAGGCCCTATTAGGTGAAATCTTGTGGGTCTGTTCTCTCCCATCCTGGAGGCATTAGTAAGGTGAGAATCTTGTGGTGTCTGTCTCTCCCATCCTGGAGGCCATTAGTAAGGTGAGCATCTGTGGGTCTGTTCTCTCATCCTGGAGGCAGTTGTAAGGGAGAATCTGTGGGTCTGTTCGTCTTCCCATCTGAGCCATTAGTGAAGGTGAGCATCTGTGGGTAGTGCTTTTACTGACCTCTATGAACGGGTCTGTATCCTTCGAGCCAGTAGAGGCTGAGATTGTGTGGGTATTCTGTCCTCCCATCCTGGAGGCCATTAGTAAGGTGAGAATCTGTGGTCTGTTCTCTCCCTATTCCTGGAGGCCATTAGTAAGGTGAGAATCTGTGGGTCCTGTTCGCTCATCCTGGAGGCTCGCAGTTAGTAAGGTGAGAATCTGTGGGTCGTCGTCTCCCCTCCTGGCAATTATATGATCTCTGGTATTGCTTATTTGACAGTAGTAAGGTGAGAATCTGTGGGGTCTGGTCTCTCCCATCTGCTGAGCCATTAGTAGGTGAGATCCTGTGGGTCTTTCTCTCTTATCCTGGAGGCCATTATAAGGTGGATATCCTGTGGGTTGTCTCTCCCTCCTGGAGGCCATTCAGTAAGTGTGAGAATCTGGGTACTGTTCTCTCTTATCCGGGAGGCACATTATAAGGTGGAGAATCTGGGTTCTGTTCTCTCTATCTGGAGGCCATTAGTACATGTGAACCATCTGTGGGTCCTGTGGGTCTCTCTATCCTGGAGCCATTAGTAAGGTGACATTGTGGGTCTGTTCTTCTTATCTGACGGCCATTAGTAAGGTGAGAATCTGTGGCCCCTTTTCATTGTGTAGAATTAAAATGTAGAAACATTGACTGAAGGATCTGGTAGATGTCAAATGGATTTCTGGTTGACATAAAGAGAAGTCACAGCCGTATTTTTATCATTGGACACCCACTCATCATCCAGTCATTGTTTCTTATAATGTTACAGGTCTCTGGAGCCCCGAAGTATCAGGGTCTGTTGGGTGAAGAAGATGTCGGGCACATTGATATGGCGTATCGGGTCGTTGCTGATCACATAAGAACACTGTGTGTGTGTATTGCTGATGGTGTATATCCTGGCATGTCAGGAGCAGAGTGAGTGCCCAGAAGACCACAGTCCCCAGTATCGAATAGTGTCATATAGTTTATAGTTCATTCTATCTGCTCCTTCAGGGAATGTTCAATCCTTTGACATGGAACATCGATTCTGTATCGGTTTCGTTTCTCTAAAGAACAGTTTTTTCCTTATTGATAATTATTCCCTTTCATTATTTAGACAGTATTTAGATAAGGGGATTCCTTGTCCTATCCAGCGTCTTCCTGTATAGTCCAAAATACTCAGTCTGGGCCCAGGCACACTCCTGTGCTATGTCAGTCAGTCCTCTACCTGGGGACTGTTGGCTATAGCACAAGGCAATATTGAACTGAGATGCCCACGTTGTCACATTGTCCCCTTCATCAGGTGGTTTTACTTGTCTTCCTGTGTAGTGATAAGTTTATTGATAAGAATCCATTTCCTTTGGAGAACTGCAATTCCGTCATCAATTTTGTATCCTCCGTAGTAAGTGTATTAAGGTACTGGGGAGGGTAATGTTTCCAGAAGGTTTAGGTTACCCAAAGAGTGATGTTCTCCTTAGTAAGTGTATTATTATTTAGGTAATGGGGAGGAATGTTTCCAAAGTTTTAGGTAGGGTTGAGGCCGAAAGAGTGATGTGCTCCTTAGTAAGTGTATTAGGTACTGGGGAGGGTAAGGGTTGTTTCTCCAGAAGGTTTAGGTTACCCAAAGATGATTTCTCCTTTAGTAAGTGTATGGTACTGGGGAGGTGTATGTTTCCAGAAGGTTTAGGTTACCCAAAGAGTGATGTTCTCCTTATAAGGTATTAGGTACTGGGGAGGTAATGTTTCCGAAGGGTTAGGTACCCAAAGAGTGATGTTCTCCTTATAAGAGTATGGTTACTGGGGGTAGGGTAATGTTTCCAGAAGGTTTATTTACCTAAGGTTACCCAAGAAGTGTGTTCTCCTTATAAGTGTATTAGTACTGGTTAGGGTAATGTTTCCAGAAGGTTTAGGTTACCCAACGAGTGAATGTTCTCCTTAGTACGTGTCTTAGGTCTGGGGATGGGTAAAATTAATAATATTCAAAATTAATTTGTGATATTAAAAATTTGTTTTCCCCAGAAGGTTTAGGTTACCCCCAGAGTGATGTTCTTCCTTAGTCCGTGTTTAGGTACTGGGAGGGTAATGTTTCCAAAGGTTTGGTTTACCCAAAGAGTGATGTTTCTCCTTAGTAAGTGTATAGGTACTGGGGAGGGTCATGTTTTCCAGAAGGTTTAGTTAACCCAAAGAGTGATTTATTCTCCTTAGTAAGATGTATTAGTTACTGGGGAGTGGTACTGGTTTCCAGAAGGTTTAGGTTTAGCCCAAAGAGTGAGATGTTCTCCTTAGTAAGTGTATTAGTACTGGGGAGGGTAAGTTTCCAGGTTGTTCCCGAGAGTTCTCCTTTAGAATGATTAGGTCTGGAGTAATTTCAGGGTTAGTCCCAAAGAGTGATGTTCTCCTTAGTAAGAGTTATTGGTAACTTGGGGAGGGTAATGTTTCCAGAAGGTTTAGGTTAGCCCAAGATGATATCTCCCTCCTTAAGTAAGCGTCTTGGTACTGGAGGGGTAAATGTTTCCAGAAGTTTAGGTTACCCAAAGAGTGATGATTCCCTTAGTAACGTATTGGTTACTTAGGGAGGGTAATGTTTCCCAAAAGGTTTAGGTTATCGCGCAAAGTGATGTTCTCCTTGATAATGGTAATAAAAACATTTGGGACGGGAGGTAATGTTCCCAGAAGGTGTTAGGTTAAGCCCAAGCGAGTTATGTTCTCCTTAGTAGAGTTTCATTAGGTACTGGGGAGGGTAATTTTACCAGAAGGTTTAGTTTACCCAAAGAGTGATGATTCTCTCTTGATAAGCAGTATTGGGTACTGGGGAGGGAATGTTTCCAAGAATGTTTAGGTTACCCAAAGAGTGATGTCCCTGTTCTCTTATAAAGATTATGGTACCTGGGGGGTAATGTTTCCCAAGAAGGGTTTAGGTTACCCAAGAGTGGATGCTTCTCCTTAGTAAGTAGAGTATTAGGTGTGGGGAGGGGTAATGTTTCCAGAAGGTTTAGGTTAGGACCCCCCAAGAGTGTCGTTCATCCTAGTATGTGTAGTATTATGTTAGTATTTGAGGTATTTTCAGAAGTTGGATCCGAAGATGATGTTGCTCTTAAGTGTATTCGGCGGAGAATTTCAGAATTTAGGTTACCCAAAAGTGATGGTCTCCTTAGTAAGTGTATTAGAGTTCTGGGAGAGTGGCATGGTTTCCAGAATGTTTAGGTTAGCGCCCAAAGAGTGTGTTCTCCTTATAAGTGTCATTAGGTTACTGGGTGAGAGCATTGTTTGTTCCTCAGAAGGTTTAGGTTACCCAAGAGTGATTGTCTCCTTAGTAAGTGTTTAGGTAGCTGGGGGGGTGTAGTTTCCAGAAGGTTAGGTTACCCAAAGGTGATGTTCTCCTTAGTAAGTGTATTAGGACAGTGGCGCGGGGGGTTGGTATTGTCCAGTCTTATGGCTTACTTTTTCTAGCCCACAGAGTGATTTTCTCCTTGTAAGAGTATTGGGTACTCTGGGGGAGGGTAATGTTTTCCAAACGTTTTTAGGTTACCACAAAGAGTGATGTTTTCTCTCTTAGTAACGAGTATTAGGTACTGGGGAAAAAAGGGTAATGTTTTCACGAAGGTTTAGGTTACCCTAAGAGTGATGGTTCTCCTTAGTTGAGATTAGGTACTGGTGAGGGTAAATGTTTCCGAAGGTTTAGTGTTACCCAAGAGTGGATGTTCTCTTAGTAAGGCGTATGGGTACTGGGGAGGGTAATGTTTCCAGAAGTTTAGGTTACCCCAAAGAGTATGTTTCTCCTAGTAAGGTATTGGTACTGGGGAGGTAATGTTTCCAGAAGGGTTTAGGTTACCCAAAGAGTGATGTTCTCCTTAGTAAGAGTATTAGGTACTGGGGAGGGGGGTCCAGAAGGTTTATTACCCAAAGAGTGTGTTCTCCTTATAAGTTATTGGGTACTGGGAGGTATGTTTCCAGAAGGTTTAGGTTATCCCAAAGAGTGATGTTCTCCTTAGTAAGAGTATTAGGTACTGGGGAGGGTATGGTTCTCCGAAGGTTTAGGTTACCCAAAGAGTG
The DNA here is from genome assembly GCA_019447015.1 of Hymenochirus boettgeri. Lineage (NCBI taxonomy): Eukaryota > Metazoa > Chordata > Amphibia > Anura > Pipidae > Hymenochirus > Hymenochirus boettgeri. The sequence continues at coordinate 51,285 of JAACNH010001645.1, read as the reverse complement.
ATGTTCTCCTTATAAGAGTATTAGGTACTGGGGAGGGTAATGTTTCCAGAAGTAATACATTTTAGAATTGATGATAATGGCCTTTTGGAAGACACAGACAACTTTTTATTGTGTTATTTTGTCCCCTTAATATGGCTAATACTAAGAGGCCGTATTCCTTCGTAAGGGCCGTCCGGTTTTTCATCCGAGTACTGAAGCCGCCTCCTCAGTTCCTTTCATCTCTTGGTCTCCGCACAGTGTTTTCCATACTGGTAAGAAAATGGCTCCAATTTCAGCCTTTAGGTCAGAATGACAATGTCTAATTCGCCTGTGTGACATGACTCTGGTAAGGGGATGTTTATTACACAAGTTTTATATTTAATAGATATACCATCTTTTTTAATGAGATGTGACAAATCTGTAAAAATATCCTATTTTCTCCCATTTGCACTATTAAAATTAGAGGCAAAACCCCCTCGCCCATAACCTACCAATACCCACTGCTGGCCGCGCACTCTGGAGTGTTTAAATAATTCCTGACCTTACGTTACCTTACCCCCTTATGGTTCTCCTGAATGGTCGTCCAAGTCCCTAAGGTGAAGATAGGAGGCTGTTCTTGTGTCATCCAGTATTTCCTGCCGCCTTCCTTGTCCTCTCCTGAGGACTCTGACATGTCAGAAAGCCCCTCCCCCCCCCTCCCTCCCGATCCCTTATTATGTGATTATTGTGTCGTCTGTAAAAAGCACAACTAGGCACTGATTTGTCTTAGACATCGTCTCCAGCATCACTATCATGCCTGATGTTTCAGGAGGTAGGAATCCTCTACTAGCAGTCAGAAATAGTCGCAAAGGCAGCATGCACGTAACGTCATTGTGGCCAGCATGTACTGTGTGACTATCATCGCATAGCCAAGATTACTCGTAGGAGCTCGTATGATTCTGGTCACTATCCATTAGGTTACAGATTGGTGTACAGAAATTCGGGGCACCTGCGATGGCAACTCTGCCTATGGTAGACTAGATATAAAGGTCTGTAATATTCATCATCCAGTCACGTATATCTGGTAATTCATCCATCCAGGTCGTTATCTGTAATATTCATCCCTCCAGGTCACGGTATATCTGTAATATTCTTCCTCCAGTCACGGATATCTGTAATATTCATCCATCCAGGTCACGGTATATCTGTAATATCATCCCATCCAGGTCCGGTATATCTGTATATTCATCACTCCAGGTCACGGTATATCTGTAATATTCAGCCATCCAGGTCACGTATATCTGTAATATTCATGCCATCCGGTCACGTTATATCTGTAATATTCTCCATCATCCAGGTCAGGTATATCTGTAATATTTCAATTCAATCCATGGTCACGGTATATCTGGTAATATTCATCCATCCAGGTCCGGTATATCTGTAATATTCACCTCACAGGTCACACGGTATATCTGTAATCTCATCCATCCAGGTCACGTAATATCTGTAATATTCATTCATCCAGGTCACGGTATATCTGTACTATTCATAACCATCCAGGTCCACGGTATATATCTGTAAGATCATATCCATCCGGTCACGGTATATCTGTAATATTCAATCCATCCAGGTCACGGTAATTCTGTAATTCATTCATCCAGTCACGGTAATCTGTAATATTCATCCATCCAGTGCACGGTACTATCTGTAATATTCATCCATCCAGGTCATGGTAATCTGTAATATTCATTCATCCAGGTCACGTATATCTGTAATATTCATCCATCCGGTCCGGTATATCTGTAATATTCTCCATCCAGGTCACGGTATATCTGTACTTTCATCTCCTGTCACGGTATTCTGTAATATTCATCCATCCAGGTCACGGTATATCTCGTACATTCATCCATCCAGGTCACGGTTATCTGTAATCTTCATCCTCCCAGGTCACGGTATCTCTGTAATATTCATCCATCCAGGTCAACGGTATACTCGTAATATTCATCCATCCAGGTCACGTATATCTGTAATTATGTCCATATCCATCCATCGTCACGGTACTATCTGTTAATATTCATCCATCCGGTCACGGTAATATCTGTAATATCATCCATCCAGGTCAACGGTATATCGTAATATTCTCCATCCAGGTCACGTATATTACTATCCGGTAGTAATCTTATATTCAATCAGGTCACGGTATATCTGTAATTCATCCTCCAGTCCACGGTATATCTGTAATATTCCATCCAGGTCACGGTATGGTCTGAATATATTCATTCATCCAGGTCCAGTATATCTGTAATATTCATTCATCCAGGTCCATGTATATCTGTAATATTCTCATCAGTTCATATCCTGTAATATCATTTGAATATTACAGATATACCATGACCTGGGATGAATGAATATTACATATATACCATGACCTGGATGAATGAATAATATCAGATATACCGTGACCTGGATGGATGAATGATTACAGATATTACCATGACCTGGATGATTAATATTACAGATATCCACCTGGATGAAATGTCATATACCGTGAAGTATGGATGAATATTACAGATATACCGTGACCTGGATGATGAATCATTACAGATATACCGTGACCTGGATGGATGAATATACAGATATACCGTACCTGGATGATGATTATTACAGATATACCGTGACCTGATGGATAATATTACAGATATACCGTGACCTGATGGTGAATATTACAGATATACCGTGACCTGGATGGTGAATATTACAGATCTACCGTGACCTGGATGAATGAATATTACAGTATACACGTGACCTGGATGATGAATATTACAGATATACCGTGACCTGGATGATGGAATATTACGATAAACCTTGACCTGGAGGATGATTTACAGATTACCGTGACCTGTATGAATGATATACAGATCGTTACTGATGATGAATATTACAGATATACCGTGACCTGGATGGGTGAATCTTACAGATATACCGTGACCTGGATGATGAATATTACAGATATAACCTTGACCTGGATGGATAATATTACAGATTACCAGTGACCTGGATGAATGAAATATTACAGATATACCGTGACCTGGATGAATGAAATATTACATATTACCGTGACCTGGATGATGGAATATTACAGATATACCGTGACCTGGATGGATAAATTCGATATACGTGACCTGGATGGATAAGATTACAGATATACCGTGACCTGGATGGATGAATATTACAATAGATCGTGACCTGGATGGATGATATTACAATATACCGTGACCTGGATGGATAATATTACAGATCTACCGTGACCCCTGGATGGATGATCTATACAGATATACGTGACCGGATGGATGAATATTACAGATATACCCGTGACCGGATGGATGAATATTACAGATATACCCGTGATGACCTGGATGATGGAATGAATATATTACAGATATACCGTGACCTGATGGATGGTATTACAGATATACAGTGCCTGGATGGATGAAATTACAGATATACCGTGACCTGGATGTGATGGATATTACAGTCTATCCTGAACCTGGATGGATTTGAATATTACATGATATACCGTGACCTTGGAGATGATATTAGAAAGATATACCGTGACCTGGATGGATAATATTACAGATCTACCATGACCTGGATGATTGAATTACAGAATAAACCGTGACCTGTGGATGAATATTACAGATATACCGTTGGACCTGATGTAGAAGATTTTACAGGATATACCATGACCTGGATGTATGATATACAGATATTACCGTGACCTGAAATGATGAATATTACAGATATAACCAGTAGACCTGGATAAACTGAATATTCAGATATATACCGTGACCTGTATGATGTACTATGTACAAGATATACCGTGACGAATGTAATGAATATTACAGAATATACGGAAATTCATACGGTGACCTGGATGGAATGAATATTACAATACCGTGACCTGGAGTGGATGAATAATTTACAGATATACCGTGACCTGATGGGATAATATTACCGATATACCGTGACCTGATGGAATTTAGAACTTACGGATGGATGAATATTACAGATTACCGTGACTGTATGAATTAACTATACAGATATATCCGTGACCTGGATGGATGGATCTTACACCGATATACAGTGACCGGGATGGATAATCTTACAGATTAAGCCGTGACCTGGATTAATTGAATATTTACAGGATATTACCGTGACCTGGAAGGAAATATTACTATGAATAACCGTACCTGGTAATGAGGAATATTACGATTCAGTGGACCTGGATGGATGATATTACAGATATCCCGTGTACCTGGATGAATGAAATGTACAGATAACCGTGAACCTGGAATGGATAAATATTACCGATCTCCGTTACCTGCGTATGGATGATATTAACAGATATACCGTGACCCCTGGATGAATGAATATTACAGATATACCTGACCTGAATTAATGAATATTAACAGATATATCTTCGTGCCTGTGCATGATAATATTACAGGATACCTGACCTGGATATGAATATTACAATATCACGTGACCTGGATGGATAAATTACAGATATAACCGTGACCTCGGGATGGTGATACTTTTAACAGATAACGCCATGACCTTGTATTGTCCGTGTTCCGTCCTTTGGGTGACATTCATGTACAGTATGAATCGCTCCATCATTTTCCCTTTAGGTTATTGGTGATATAATATTTTTTTCTGTCTTTTTTTTCTCCCTCGCAGGGTGAGACCTCCCTACTGGAGCGAGAGCATCGCCAGGTTTGGACGTTATTGTTTTTTATTTATTTCTATAGAAATCTAGCAATGTGCCTTTTTACTTCATTCCTCTTTCCAACTGCAGGTAATAATATCCTTATGAGAATGAGGAAACATTCCTGTCTTCTCTCCCACCGGGGGCGCCGTTGTCATTAAACCGCACACTCCTGCAAGACGAGGCAACCAAACTTTTTCCCAGGCAAGTTTCCAGTTAGAGGAGAATTAACACTCACTGTCTTTGTAATCTCCCTTCACTATAGATGGGGGGGTTTTTCTCTTCTGTGTTTGACTTCATTTTGTGTATGTACACATATCGTCGGTTTTGATTGGTTGGTATTGGAAACCACGTGAGTATGTGGATGTTGTTTAGACAGTGCACTGAATGCTAGTCCACCCTGATCGTCTTGGTGTTCCATTTCCTCCCCCGGATAAATCAATGAGGCCTTATAAAATGACGGATTTTAAAACCTGATCCCATATTTATGCCACGCTATTTACTCGTATCTCTGTAGTTGTATAGCTGCCCCCCCCCTGGCTGTCACGTTCAGTCACAGACAGACCACGTTGATCTACTGATTGGCTTTTTTTGCTTTCTGGCATGGACGTGGCTTGTGTCGCTATCATAGGAAACCTGGGATTTCCCCTGAGACTCTATGGGATGATGGCCTGAAGAGAGAGGGGTGTCCTTGGATACATTGCTTTAGCTTTTTGCCACAGAGGAAGCCCGAGGTAAGATAAACATGGTCAAGACCCACAGCCATCAGTGATTGCTCTCTCGTGGCCTGGAAACCAACCTATCATTAAATGGGGCAGTAACACCAGAGCCATGAAGCCAGACCACCTGTATAAGGTCAAATGTGGTAACCATGAATTTCTCATTGGTTAGATGAAGACGGGAACAGCAGGAAAGAAGAACAAACCGGTCTGAAGCTCGATGTTTCCTGTTTGGCATATCTGCACGCGGTGGAAATCCCCTGCACCAATATTCTTCCAAAGTAAGTGACTCAACTATGGCCACTGTATGGTAAATACGGTAAGTGCCATTTTAGTTGGGTATTAACATTGGGGCCACCCCTGGCTTATTCCTTTACTAATTCCTCTTCCCTTGCCGCTTTCCTCCCTGCAGTCGGCAAGTCCCCTATGACTACAAGGACCAATCGTCATCCCACAATTGCACCAAGGCCAATGCTGTGGTGGTCATCCTTGGACAACCCTTTACTATGCAGAGCAGGGAGGTCAAAGCTCTGAACCGAGGTTACTTTATCCGTGAGTAACAGCAGGTAACTAGCTGGAATAAAGGCTTGAGACCTTACAAATGAAAATTGTACTTGGGTACTGCAATAGTTAAAATCTGAGAGATGTAAGTCTAACCGAATGCTGTCTGCTGTTCCCTTACATCTCTTTCTTTCTCTCTCTTCTCGAGTTAACAGGCTGTCAGTCATGGATTTTACCAATGACACACAGGCAAATGACAAAAACGCTATTCCCCTTAGCTTCTCCCTCTCTGCTTGTAAACATAGCTTGAAAATGAGGTGGAAAACCTTTGAGAAAGCCGGGGAGAGGAAAACAAATTTTGCGCATTGCGGTTTTTCTTTCTCTACATCTGTCGTCTTATCTAAACCTTTGGCAGTTTAGGGAGTTATCCGTATATAGGAATACTTTCATTTGAGAATGAACTTGGCCCTTTAAAAATGCCCATACATAGTAGAGTTGCAGTTTTGTCAAACACTGCTGATTACTGCTTCCACCTTCCTCACCAGGAGGCTCTGTCCCGTGTGGAGTTCTGTGGCAAGGTGGCAGGCTGGCCTTGTGGTACCATGGGTGATCCCCCAGATGTTCTCCGTTAGGGGACAACTGCAGTCTGTTCCTGGATGAGGTAGCCCCGTTCACGCATCCCCACGTTAAAGAGACATAATCACATAATTCGGGCTGTTTTGTCTCTAGTCCTGGGCTGTTTACAGTGTTTCTCCTCTCCATACATGCTCATTCACCGCCTGGCGGTATGGCCAATCACACACAGCCACTCACTGTTAAACTTTTGGCTCTGTCGGCCAATCCTCGGGGAAAGTCTGCTGCACACGAGGATTCCCATTTGACGGCTGAGCGTCTCCCCCCGCTTTGATGTCAACACCATGGTAAGCACATGGTAGTCAGACTCATGTTACATATGTTAACTGTTACCCTATGGTAGGGAATTTACAATATTAAATACTGAAAAATGACTCATTTCACTTCATTAAATGAACTAGTACATTAGCACTTACTGTTAATGTTTGTCCCTTCTGGCGACTCTCATCCAGTACTTGTTTTGCTCAAGCTCAATCCTGTCAGGTCTCCCATTCGCCGCCCTGGCCAGACTACTCGACTCTCTGTGAGGGCAAGCATGCTCAGCTTCCTGGAGGCAGCATTGGGAGAAGGGAATTTCCCACCATGGGCATTTCACATACCAACTGTTCAACCATTCCAGCTACAGCAAATATATATTAGTATATTTATAATATATTACTTGGTTCTCTAATATCGTCCTTTCATGTTTTATATGGCCCGTCTATAAACTAATCATGTGTGTGATATATTACTTAGTTCTCTATATCCTTATGTTTAATATTTGCCTGCCCTGTCTATAATATCATTTGTGAGATATATTACTTGGTTCCTAATATCACTTTATGTTTTTAATATTGTCCGCGTCTATAAATATCATGTGTGCGATATATTTACTATATGGTTCTCTAATATCCTTTATGTTTATATATTGCCCTCGGTCTATATATATCTGTGTGCGTATATTACTCTTTACTTGGTTCCTATATCCTTTATGTTTTTATATTGCCCGGTCTAAAAATATCATGTGTGCGATATATTATTATAGTTTCTCTAATATCCATTTAATGTTTATTAATTGCCGCTGTCTATAAATATCATTGTGCGATATATTACTGGGTTTCTCTAATATAAATCCCCCCTTTATGTTTTAATGCCCCCCGGTCCTATAAAACCTGTGTGTCGATATATTACTTGGTTCTCTATATCTTATGGTTTATTGCCGCTGTTCTATAATATCATGTGTGCGACTATATTACTTAGTTCTCTAATATCCTTTATGTTTTAATATTGCCCTGTCTTCAATATCAGTGTGCGATAGGTTTAGGTTACCCAAAGAGTGATGTTCTCCTTAGTAAGTGTATTAAGGTACTGGGGAGGGTAATGTTTCCAGAAGGTTTAGGTTACCCAAAGAGTGATGTTCTCCTTAGTAAGAGTATTAGGTACTGGGGAGGGTAATGTTTCCAGAAGGTTTAGGTTACCCAAAGAGTGATGTTCTCCTTAGTAAGTTAAGAGTATGGGGGTTACTGGGGGAGGTTAATGTTTCCAGAAGGTTTATTTACCGATGGATGAATATTACAGATATACCGTGACCTGGATGGATGAATATACTGACCAGATTACGTTGACCGGATGATATGATGAATGAATATTACAGATATACATGACCTGGATGGATGAATATACAGATATACCGTGACCTGGATGGATGAATATTACAGATTATACCGTGACCTGGGAGAAATGAAATTACAGATACTACCAGTGACTGGATGGATGAATATTACAGATATTACCGTGACCTGGAATGGATGAATATACAGATATACCGTGACCTGGATGATGAATATTACAAGATATACCTGACCTGGATGGATGAATGATTACCAGACTATACCGTGACCTGGATGGATGAATATACAGATATACCGTGACCTGGAGGATGAATATTACAGATATACCGTGACTGGATGGATGAATATTACAGATATACCGTGACCTGGATGGATGAATATTACAGATACCGTGACCTGGATGGATGAATATTAAAGATATCGTGACCTGGATGGATGAATATTACAGATATACCGTGACCTGGATGAATTGAATATTACAGATATACCATGACCTGGATGGATGAAATTACAGATATTACGTGACCTGGATGGATGAATTTACAGATATACCGTGACCTTGATATGATGAATATTAAGATATACCTGACCTGGATGGATGAATATACAAGATATACCGTGACCTGGATGGATGAATATTACAGATATACAGTGAACTGGATGATGAATATTACAGATATACCGTGACCGTGGATGGATGAATTATTACAGATATACGTGACCTGGAGGAATGAATATTACGATATACCTGACCTGGAGGATGAATTTACAGATATACCGTGACCTGGATGGATGAATATTACAGATATACCGTGACCGATGGATAATGAATATTACAGATTATACCGTGACCTGGATGGATGAATATTACAGATATACCGTGACCTGGATGGATGAATATTACAGATATACGTGACCTGGATGATGAATATTACAGATATACCTGACTGGATGGGATGAATATTACCGATATACCGTGGACCTGGATGATGAATATTACATATACCGTGACTGGATGGATGAATATTACAGATATACCGTGACCTGGATGGATGAATATTACAGATATACCATGACCTGGATGGATGAATATTACAGATAAGCCATGACCTTGTGTAATGTGTCCGTGTGCTGTCCTTTGGTACATTCATGTACAGTATGAATCGCCCATCATTTTCCCTTAGGTTATTGGGATGAATATTTTTTTCTTGTCTGTTTTTCTCCCGGCAGGGTGAGACCTTCCCTGAACTGGAGCGAGAGCAGCGCCAGGTTTGACTTATTGTTTTATAGTTCTATAGAAATCTAGCAATGTGTCTTTTACTTCATTCCTCTTTCACTGCAGGTAATAAATATTCTTAATGACAATGAGGAAGCATTCCTGTCTTCTCTCCACCGGGGGCGCCGTGTCATTGACCGCACACTCCTGCAAGACGAGGCAACCAAAGCTTTCCCAGGCAAGTTCCAGTTAGAGGAGAAGAGTAACCGTCACTGTCTTGGTATCTCCTTCACATATAGATGGGGAGGTTTTTCTGTGTTGACATTCATTTTGTGTATTACACAGAGTGCTCGGTTTTGATTGGTTAGATTGGAAACCACGTGATATGTGATGTTGTTTAGACAGTCACATGATGCTAGTCACCTGATCGTCTTGGTGTGTCCTTTCCTCCAGATAAATCAATGAGGCCTTAAAATGACGGATTTAACCTGATCCCCATATTTAATGCCACGTCTATTACCGTATCTCTGTACGTTGTATAGCGCCCCCCTGGGCTGTCACGTTCCATCACACAGACCACGTCTGGATCCTACTGATTGGCTTTTGCTTTTCTGGCAGTGGACGTGGCTTGGTCGCTACATAGGAACCTGGGATTTCCCCTGGATCTGATTGGGATGATGCTGGAAGAGAGAGGGGTGTCCTTGGATAAATTGGCTTTAGAGCTTTTGGCCACAGAGGAAGCCGAGGTAAATAAACATGGATAGACCCAACCAGCAGTGATTGCTCTTGGCTGGGAAACCAACATTCATTATGGGGCAGTACAAACCAGAGCCAGGAAGCAGACACCGTATAAGGTCAATGTGGATAACAATAGAATTTCTCATTGGTTAGAGGAAGACGAGGAACCAGCAGGAAGAAGAAGAACAAACCGGTCTGAAGCTCGATGTTCACTGTTTGGCAGATCTGCAGCGCGGTGGAATCCCCTGCACCAATGATTCTCCAAAGTATGACTACACTATGGCCACTGATGGTAAATACGGTAAGTGCACATTATATAGGGGTATTTAACATGGGGCCACCTGCTTATTCCTTTACTAATTCCCATCTTCCCTTGCAGCTTTCCGTCCCTGCAGCGCCACAGTCCTGATGCTATACAAGGACCAATCGCTGCATTCACAGATTGACCAAGGCCAGCGCTGTGGGGTCATCCTGGATCAGACCTGTTACTATGCAGAGCAGGGAGGTCAAAGCTCTGACCAGGGTTACTTTATACGTGAGAATCAGCAGGTATAACGCTGGATAAAGGCTTGAGACCTTACAATGAAAATTGTACTTGGGTAACTGCAATAGTTAGAAATCTGAGAGATGTAAGTCTAACCTGAAATGCTGTCTGCTGTTCCCTTACATCTCTTTCTGCTTCTTCGAGTTAACAGCTGTCAGTCATGGATTTACCAAATGACATCACAGCCAATGACAAAACGCTATTCCCCTAGCTTCCTCCTCTCTGCTTGTAAAAAGCTTGAAAATGAGGCGGAACCTTTGGAAAAGGCCGAGGGAAGAGGGAAAACATAATTTTGCTGCATTGCGGGTTTTCTTCTACATCTGTCGGCTTTCTAACCTTTGCAGTTATGGGAGTTATCCATATAGAATCTTTCATTTGAGAGATGAACTTGCCCTTTAAAAATGCCCCATACAGTAGAGAGTTGCAGTTTTGGTTCAAACACTGCTGATTACTCTTCCAACCTTCCTCAACAGGAGCTGCTGTTCCCTGTGGAGTCTGTGCAGGTGGCAGGTGGCTATGTGGTCCATGAGGTGATCACCCCAGATGTTCTCCGTATAGGGGACAAGCTGCAGCTGTTCCTGGATGAGGTACCGACTCCCCACGTTAAAGAGACATAATCACATATGTCGGCTTGTTTGTCCTACAGCCTGGGCTGTTTACAGTGATTTCTCCTCTCCATACAGGCTCACCGCCTGGCGTGTATGGCCAATCACACAGCCACTCACTTGTTAAACTTTGCTCTGCGCCAAGTCCTCGGGGAAAGTGCTGCACAGCGAGGATCCCATGTGACGGCTGAGCGTCTCCGCTTTGATGTCAGCACCATGGTAAGCACATGGTAGTCAGACGGCATGTTACATATGTTAATGTTACCCTATGGTAGGAATTAAAGGAATTAAATACTGAAAAATGACTTCATTTCAATCTATAAATGAATACAGTACATGTAAGCACTTACTCTGATATGTTTGTCTTCTGCATGACTTCAATCCAGTACTTGTTTTGCTCAAGCTCAATCCTTCAGTCTCCCAGTCCCCTGCCAGACTATCTGACTCTCTGTGAGGGCAAGCATGCTCAGCCTTCCCTGTGAGGCAGCATTGGGAGAGGGAATTTCCCACCATGCATTTCACATACCAACTGTCACCATTCCAGCTACAGCAAATATCATGTGTGTGATATATTACTTGGTTCTCTAATATCCTTTATGTTTTATATTGCCCTGTCTATAAATATCATGTGTGTGATATATTACTTGGTTCTCTAATATCCTTTATGTTTTATATTGCCCGGTCTATAAATATCATGTGTGTGATATATTACTTGGTTCTCTAATATCCTTTATGTTTTATATTGCCCGGTCTATAAATATCATGTGTGTGATATATTACTTAGTTCTCTAATATCCTCTACGGTTAATATTGCCCGGTCTGTTTATTTGCATTATACAGCCTAGTCCTTTGATATTCTTCATGTTTAATTTTGCTGGTCTGTATATATTCTATGTGCATGTTATTTCCCAATGTTCAGACATGCTGTGTGCTTTCCATCCGTAGGCCCCAGTTAGCAGGGAACAGCTCTATGAGGTGGAGAGGGTCATTAAAGATCGTATTTCACAGGATCAGGAGGTCCACACAGCTCTTGTCCCACTCTCAACTGCGAAATGCGTCAATGGGCTGCGCACAGTAGATGAGGTAAGAGGTCATTTTTAATAGGTGGTAATTTCATTGTGGGGGGTATGAATCAGACACAGTACATGGCCCATTGACAGGATCCCCCTACCAAATGCGAAGCGGCATCGAGTACTGCAACACATATGGGACCAAATGCAAGGGACCTGATACCATCACCACACGGGAAGGAGACCTGATACCACACCACATGGGAAGGGACCCGATACCATCACCACAGGGAGAGGAAGGACCGATACACACCACATGGGAAGGGACCCGATACCACACACTGGGAAGGGACCGATACAATCACCAATGGGAAGGGACCCGATACCATCACCACATGGGAGGGACCGATACCATCACCATGGGAAGGCGACCCGTACCATCACCACATGGAAGGGACCGCTACCTACACCACATGGGAGGGACCCGATACCTACACCACTGGGAAGGGACCGATACCACACCACATGAAGGACCGATACATCACCACATGGAAAGGGACCCGAACATACCATCACCACATGGGAAGGGACCCGATACCATCACCACATGGGAAGGGACCTGAACCATCACCACATGGGAAGGGACCGGATACCATACACCACATGGGAAGGGACCCGATACCATCACCACATGGGAAGGGACCCGATACCTACACCACATGGGAAGGGACCCGATACCTACACCACATGGGAAGGGACCGCCATACTACACCACATGGAAGGGACCGATACCTACACACTGGGAAGGGACCGATACTCTACACCACATGGGAAGGGAACCGATACCATACACCACATGGGAAGGGACCGATACTCTACACCACATGGGAAGGGACCCGATACCTACACCACATGGGAAGGGACCCGATATCTACCACCACATGGGAAGGGACCCGATACCTACACCACATGGGAAGGGACCCGATATCTACACACACATGGGAAGGGACCCGATATCTACACCACATGGGAAGGGACCCGATACCATCACCACATGGGAAGGGATCCGATATCTACACCACATGGGAAGGGATCCGATACCTACACCACATGGGAAGGGATCCGATACCTACACCACACAGGGAAGGACCCGGATACCTACACCACATGGGAAGGGATCCCGATACCTACACCACATGGGAAGGGACCCGATATCTACACCACATGGGAAGGGACCTGATACCTACACCACATGGGAAGGGACCCGATAACCATCACCACATGGGAAGGGATCCGATACACATCACCACATGGGAAGGGACCCGATACCATCACCACATGGGAAGGGACCGATACCACACCACATGGGAAGGGACCCGATACCATACACCACATGGGAAGGGACCCGATACCACACCACATGGGAAGGGACCCGATACCATCACCACATGGGAAGGGACCCGATACCATCACCACATGGAAGGGACCGATACCATCACCCATGGAAGGGACCCGATACCACACCACATGGGAAGGGACCGATACCTACACCACATGGGAAGGGACCCATACCATACACCACATGGGAAGGGACCCGAGTACCTACACCACATGGGAAGGGACCCGATACCATCACCACATGGGAAGGGACCCGATCATACATCACCACATGGGAAGCGGACCGATACCATCACCACATGGGAAGGGACGACGATACCATCACACACATGGGAAGGGACCCGAACCATCACCACATGGGAAGGGACCGATACCTCACCACATGGGAAGGGACCGTGATACCATCAACCACATGGGAAGGGACCCGATACCAACACACATGGGAAGGGGACCCGATACCATCACCACATGGGAAGGGACCCGATACCTACACCACATGGGAAGGGACCCGATACCATCACCACATGGGAAGGGACCCGATACCATCACCACATGGGAAGGGACCCGATACCTACACCACATGGGAAGGGACCCGATACCATCACCACATGGGAAAAGGGACCGCGATACCACTACACCACATGGGAAGAAGGACACCACGATACCATCACCACATGGGAAGGGACCGGATACCTACACACATGGGAAGGGACCGATACCATCACCACATGGGAAGGGACCGCCATCACCATCACACAATGGGAAGGGACCCGATACCATCACCACATGGGAAGGGACCCGGATACCATCACCACATGGGAAGGGACACCGAAACCATACACCACATGGGAAGGGACCCGATACCTACACCACATGGGAAGGGACCCGATACCATCACCACATGGGAAGGGACCCGATACCTACACTACATGGGAAGGGACCCGATACCATCACCACATGGGAAGGGACCCGATACCTACACCACATGGGAAGGGACCCGATACCATCACCACATGGGAAGGGACCCGATACCATCACCACATGGGAAGGGACCCGATACCTACACCACATGGGAAGGGACCCGATACCATCACCACATGGGAAGGGACCCGATAACATCACCACATGGGAAGGGACCCGATACCATCACCACATGGGAAGGGACCCGATACCTACACCACATGGGAAGGGACCCGATACCATCACCACATGGGAATAAAAGCACACCAGACAAGCTCTGTTTCCCATAGGTGTATCCCAATCCTGTACGTGTGGTTTCTGTGGGTGTATCTGTGGATGAAACGCTACGTAAGGACTTTCAGAGGGCAATGTGGACCTCAGTGGAGCTTTGCTGTGGAACGTAAGAACATTTTCCTTTGGCAGTAGATCAAATTAAACGCTTACTGATCAGAAATTTGCCCTTTCCTGTTTATTTTAACTGTATTTCATGTCTACTGCACCCACAGACACCTGCTGAGGACAGGGGCCATTCAGGATGTGGTCATCATTACAGAGCGGCCATTGGCCAAAGGAATCACTCGTTTAATTGCCATCACTAGAGAAGAAGCCAAACAGGTGGGTGCTGGGTCCACATTCCTTATCTGCACCACCTGTCCAAATATTCTATAAGGTTTCTCTGCAGTAATCTGAATGCAGCAATTGTTATCAGTACATTAAACACCATTTATCGCAAACAGGCCCGGGAGACAGGTCTGAGGTTAGCAGAGGAAGTGGAGTCCGTAACTGAACGCATGAAAACCAAATCTCTCTGCTTAAGCAAAAGTCTCCGTCTGTCCAAGGAAGTAGGAATTCTAACAGATGTAAGTGTCTGTAATACTAAATATAAAATGATACTACTAAAATGATACTACTACCGTATGGAACCGATTCACTATTCCTTATAGCCAGAAAATGTAGGGGGCGCTGTACTCACTGTATAATTGGTACGTTATCCTTTATATGTCAATTTATACAGGAAATGTAGGGGGCGCTGTACTCACTGTATAATTGGTACGTTATCCTTTATATGTCAATTTATACAGGAAATGTAGGGGGCGCTGTACTCACTGTATAATTGGTACGTTATCCTTTATATATCAATTTATACAGGAACTGTAGGGTGCGCTGTACTCACTGTATAATCGGTATGTTATCCTTTATATATAGTAACATAGTAACATAGTAATTAAGGTTGAATAAAGACATTCGTCCATCAAGTCCAACCTATCTTTTTTTTTTTTTTTTTTTTTTAAACCCTACCTAACAGTTGATCCAGAGGAAGGCAAAAAACCCCAGCTAAAAAAGGGGGGGAAAAATTCCTTCCTGACTCCAAACGGCAATCGGAAAGTATCCCTGGATCAACCAGATCTATATGCATTAATACCAGTAATTCTCAATATTTTTTAGTTTTAGAAACTTATCCAGGCCTTTTTTAAAGTTATTCAATGAACTTGCCATTACCACCTCCGCTGGAAGACAGTTCCACAGTTTCACCGTTCTCACTGTAAAGAAACCTCTCCTAACCTGAAGATGAAACGTCTTTTCTTCGAACCTTAAAGGATGTCCACGAGTCCTCTGATATGACCTATTAGTGAACAATGCACCAGAGAGTTCACTGTATGGGCCAATAATATATTTGTATAAGGTTATCATGTCCCCACGCAACCGCCGCTTCTCCAATGTAAACAGCCCTAACTTGTCTAATCTGCCTGCATATTCAAGCCCCTCCATTCCCCTTATTAATTTAGTTGCCCTTCTCTGAACTGCCTCAATTTCCAAGATGTCCCTTTTGTATATGGGATTCCAAAACTGCACCGCATATTCCAAATGTGGCCTTACCAGTGCCTTGTAAAGAGGGAGAATAATATTTTTCTCTCTTGATTCCATTCCCCTCTTTATACAAGACAATATCTTGCTAGCTCTAGCTGTTGCTACCTGGCATTGTTTGCTACAGCTAAGTCTGTTATCTACCAGAACCCCCAAATCTTTTTCCATTTCAGATGCACTTAACACAGAGTTATTTATGGTGTAGGTGGCACAGGGATTATTAAATCCCAAATGCATCACCTTACATTTATCAACATTGAATCTTATCTGCCATTCTGCTGCCCATTTTGATAATCTATCTAGGTCTGCTTGCAGCACTTGCACATCATTGGAAGTTTCCAAAGCTCTGCATAATTTAGTGTCATCAGCAAACACAGAGACCTTGCTCTCAATGCCCCCTTCTAAGTCATTTATAAACAGATTAAACAGAAGCGGCCCCAGTACAGAACCCTGAGGAACTCCGCTTAGAACTTTAGCCCACATAGATGTAGCTCCATTAACCACCACTCTCTGTTTGCGGTCCAATAACCAGTTCTCTATCCATGAACAAATGTTTTCTTCAAGGCCAACAGTCCTCAGTTTATACATTAGTCGCCTATGTGGCACAGTATCAAAGGCTTTTGCAAAATCCAAATATACCACATCCACAGCTGTGCCTGAATCTAACTTCTTACTCACTTCTTCATAAAAACCAATTAAATTTGTCTGGCATGATCTATTTCTTATAAATCCATGCTGACTACTACTAATAAGATGATCTCTGGAGACAAAGTCAAGGATATGGTCCCTTAACAAAGTTTCCATCACCTTCCCTACCACTGATGTTAGGCTTACAGGTCTATAGTTACCAGGCTGTGAACGACTACCTTTTTTGAATATTGGTATTACATTGGCTTTTTTCCAATCCAGCGGCACATCCCCAGACAAAAGCGAATCTGAAAATATGAGACACAGTGGTCTTGCTAGAACTGAACTAAGCTCGTTTAAAATCCTAGGATGCAATCCATCTGGTCCTGGCGCTTTATTGATATTAACTTTGTCTAATTGATTCCGTACCATATCCTCTGTTATCCAATGTGAAAACTCTTCATTTCCTCCCTGCACATTGTTACAATCCCTACTGTAAGGATTCTCAACAGTAAAAACCGATGTAAAAAAACGGTTTAGCAGATTAGCCTTTTCGGCATCCTCTACAACCACCTCAGCTCCATTATATGGTCCCACATTCTCAGTCCTCATTTTTTTACCATTTATATACTTAAAAAACATCTTGGGGTTGGACTTGCTTTGTTCGGCAATCCGTATTTCATTTTCTATTTTAGCTAGTTTAATTGCTTTCTTGCACTCTTTATTACAACTTTTGAAGTCCCTGTAAGCCTGTTCTGTGCCTTCTGCTTTCAAAATTTTAAAAGCCCTTTTCTTTTTTTCCATTTCCCTTTTTACCTGAGCATTAAGCCATGAAGGAGTGGACCTAATTTTTTTACACTTGTTTCCTAAAGGTACCGATTTGGAAATGTTATAGTTTAATATCCCTTTAAAAGTGGTCCACATCTGCTCAGTATCTTTACCTAGAAACAGTTCCCCCCAGTCTATGAGCAGGAGCGATTCCTTTAAAAGCATAAAATTAGCTTTCCTAAAGTTAAAAGTTTTTGTTAAGCCAGTGCACTTTAGTTTTCTGCAACCTATATTAAATGACACTATATCATGGTCACTATTCCCTAAGCTTCCCATTACCTTCATCTCCAAAATGAGCTCTGGGTTATTAGATATCACCAGATCCAACAACGCATTCTTTCTAGTAGGAACTTCTACCATCTGTGAAAGAAAATGCTCATGTAGGAAATGTAAGAACTTTATACCTTTTGAGGTGCTGGCAGTTCCATTACTCCAATCTATTTCAGGGTAGTTAATATCCCCCATAACCAGAACATGCCCCATACCAGCAGCCTTCGCCAACTGCATATGGAGATTCATTTCCACCTCTTCCCCGGCATTTGGCGGCTTATAACACACTCCAACAATTAATTTACCCACCTTCTTGCTTCCTGTACACAGTTCCACCCATAATGTTTCTGCCGCATCGTTTGCTCCCCCATCTATTCCATCTTTTAAATTTGGCTTCAATTCCTGTTTAACATACATACATACTCCTCCTCCTTTCTTATTAACTCGGTCATGTCTAAATAAGGAGTACCCTTCAATATTTACTGTCCAGTCGTGTGAATCATTAAGCCATGATTCTGCTATACCAATTACATCATACCTTTCCTTTAACGCTATTATTTCAAGTTCGCCGGTTTTTCCAGCCAGACTCCTTGCATTTGTAAACACACATTTTAGATTATCAATTGATTTACTTCCATACATGGTCGTACATGCCTCCTTATCCTCTATGCTCCCCCCTCCTCCTTCTCCTCCCTCCGTTGTGTTACTAGCCCCCAGATCCCTAACTTCTCTATCTACCCCTGTGTAGTTAAACTTTCCCTCCCCCCCCATACCCAGTTTAAAATCCCCTCCAACCCCCTAGCCATCTTCTCCCCCAAAACAGTTGCACCACCACCATTGAGGTGCAATCCGTCACTACTAAAGAGCCTGTAGCCAACAGAAAAGTCAGCCCAGTTCTCTAAAAACCCAAACCCCATCTCCTTACACCACTCTCTTAGCCACGCATTTATACTCCTGAGCTCCCGTTGCCTCCCTAGCGTAGCACGTGGCTGCGGTAGTATTTCTGAAATCACTACCCTGGAGGTCCTTGCTTTTAACTTGGCCCCTAATTCTCGAAAATCATTTTTAAGGACCTCACCTCCACCTCTAACTTTGTCATTGGCACCAATGTGAACCAAGACCGCCGGGTCATTCCCAGCCCCACCCAATAATCTGTCTACACGATCCACCACATGTCGAACCCTAGCACCAGGCAGACAACACACAGTTCGGCATGTAGGGTCCTGGCGACAGATTACCCTATCTGCCCTTCTAATAATAGAATCCCCTACCACTACCACCTGTCTATCCTTCCTAGCCCCCAGTTCTCCCTCCCTTGTATTGGAGATGGCCGTCGCCTGGGTGCTCAAGGGAAAGGCCCGCTCCATACATGCTTCTTCCGAGCCATCGTCCTCCACATCTTCACCTAAACTGGCAAATCTGTTGGGATCGACAGCTGGAGAGAAGCCCCCTATCCTTCCGTCCCCTACTTCCCCTGGTGACCCTTACAAATCTATCTTCCTTCTCCACCTTATCTGCCCCATCCACCCCCAGTTTACTGGCCCTGCCAGTACCTGCAATTCCCCCAGGTTTGCCAAGTCCTGCAATGCTGCAAGTTTACCCCTTAGATTCTGTACCTCAGATTCCAGATGGGCAACCCACTCACTGACACATACATAGGTCCCCTGGGGCGGCTGCTCCAAGATCCCATACATGCGGCAGGATGCACATTGCGCGGCCCCAACAAAACTGTCATACTAAACGGCAATACACAGCAGAGACACAGCAATACACAGCAGAGAAATAGTGTTGTTCTTAAACGCTTTCTTGTTTTAACGCTTTAGTTTTTTAACGCTGTCAATTCTCTTAAAAACAGAAAAATCTCTTTAAAACAGGAAATCGCTCAGAGCAATCGCTCATGGAAGTGCCTTAAATGAGGTTCAAAACCAGAGCCAACAGGCCTCAGCCAATTAAACCAATTAGTACACCCCCATCCAATCAGAGAGAGAGAGAAAAAAAAAAAAAAAAACCTTTCCTTGTCTCCTACCAGCCCCCGCTCCACAGGTACAGTGTTTTTTATATGTCAATTTATACAGAAGATAGTAGGGGGCTGTACCACTGTATAATTGGTACGCTTATCCTTTATATGTCAATTTATACAGAAAATGTAGGGGGCGCTGTACTCACTGTATAATTGGTACGTTATCCTTTATATGTCAATTTATACAGGAAATGTAGGGGGCGCTGTACTCACTGTATAATTGGTACGTTATCCTTTATATATCAATTTATACAGAAATGTAGGGGGTCGTACTCACTGTATAATTGGAATGTTATCCTTTATATATCAATTTATACAGGAAATGTAGGGGGCGTCGTACTCACTGTATAATTGGTACGTTATCCTTTATATCAATTTATACAGGAAATGTAGGGGGCGCTGTACTCACTGTATAATTGGTAGTTATCTTTATATATCAATTTATACAGGAAATGTAGGGGGCGCTGTACTCACTGTATAATTGGTACGTTATCCTTTATATATCATTTATACAGGAAATGTAGGGGGCCTGTACTCACTGTATAATTGGTACGTATCCTTATATATCAATTATACAGGAAATGTGGGGGCGCTGTACTCACTGTATAATTGTACGTTATCCTTTATATATCAATTTATACAGGAAATGTAGGGGGCGCGTGTACTCTGTATAATGTTACGTTATCCTTTATATATCAATTTATACAGGAAATGTAGGGGGCGCTGTACTCACTGTATAATTGGACATGTTATCCTTATATATCAATTTATACAGGAAATGTAGGGGGCGCTGTACTACTGTATAATTGGTACGTTATCCTTTATATATCAATTTATACAGGAAATGTAGGGGGCGCTGTATCACTGTTTAATTGGTACGTTATCCTTTATTATCAATTTATACAGGAAATGTAGGGGGCGCTGTACTCACTGTATAATTGGTACATTATCCTTTATATATCAATTATACAGGAAATGTAGGGGCGCGTGTACTCACTGTATAATTGGTACGTTATCCTTTATATATCAATTTATACAGGAAATGTAGGGGCGCTGTACTCACTGTATAATTGGATGTTATCCTTATATATCAATTTATACAGGAAATGTAGGGGGCGCTGTACTCACTGGATTAATTGGTACGTTATACCTATATATCAATTTATACAGGAAATGTAGGGGGCGCTGTACTCACTGTTAATTGGTACGTTATCCTTTATATATCAATTTATACAGGAAATGTAGGGGGCGCTGTACTCACTGATAATTGGTACGTTATCCTTTATATATCAATTTTAACAGAAATGTAGGGGGCGCTGTACTCACTGTATAATTGGTACGTTATCCTTTATATATCAATTTATACAGGAAATGTAGGGGGCGCTGTACTCACTGTATAATTGGTACGTTATCCTTTATATGTCAATTTATACAGGAAATGTAGGGGGCGCTGTACTCACTGTATAATTGGTACGTTATCCTTTATATGTCAATTTATACAGGAAATGTAGGGGGCTCAGTACTCACTGTATAATTGGTACGTTATCCTTTATATGTCAATGTATACAGGAAATGTAGGGGCGCTGTACTCACTGTATAATTGGTACGTTATCCTTTATATGTCAATTATACAGGAAATGTAGGGGGCGCTGTACTCACTGTATAATTGGTACGTTTACTTTATATATCAATTTATACAGGAAATGTAGGGGGCGCTGTACTCACTGTATAATTGGTACGTTATCCTTTATATATCAATTTATACAGGAAATGTAGGGGGCGCTGTACTCACTGTATAATTGGTACGTTATCCTTTATATATCCATTTATACAGGAAATGTAGGGGGCGCTGTACTCACTGTATAATTGGTACGTTATCCTTTTATATCAATTTATACAGGAAATGTAGGGGCGCTGTACTCACTGTATAATTGGTACGTTATCCTTTATATTATTATACAGGAAATGTAGGGGGCGCTGTACTCACTGTATAATTGGTACGTTATCCTTTATATATCCATTTATACAGGAAATGTAGGGGGCGCTGTACTCACTGTATAATTGGTACGTTATCCTTTATATATCCATTTATACAGGAAATGGTAGGGGGCGCTGTACTCACTGTATAATTGGTACGTTATCCTTTATATATCAATTTATACAGGAAATGTAGGGGGCGCTGTCTACTCACTGTATAATTGGTACGTTATCCTTTATATGATATTTTATACAGGAAATGTAGGGGGCGCTGTACTCACTGTATAATTGGTACTATCCTTTTATGTCAATTTATACAGGAAATGTAGGGGCGCTTGTACTCACTGTATAATTGGTACGTTATCCTTTATATGCAATTTATACAGGAAATGTAGGGGGTCGGTACTCACTGTATAATTGGTACGTTATCCTTATATAGTCAAGTTTATACAGAAATGTAGGGGGCGCTGTACTCACTGTATAATTGGTACGTTATCCTTTGTATGTCAATTTATACAGGAAATGTAGGGGGCGCTGTACTCACTGTATAATTGGTACGTTATCCTTTATATATCAATTTATACAGGAAATGTAGGGGGCGCTGTACTCACTGTATAATTGATACGTTATCCTTTATATATCAATTTATACAGGAAATATAGGGGGCACTGTACTCACTGTATAATTAGTACATTATAATTGGTACGCAGTTGCCCTGCACTCCCTGCTTTTTGCTCAGAAACATGTGACGGCCCCCCTTGGCCCATTCCCTTGCAGCCTCCCATGGCCCCTTCCACTTGCAAACCCCGTTGCCGCTCCCACTCGTGGACCCGAGGCCCCTCCTACTTTTAGGCCATGTGGTCCCTCTAATTTGTGGGTCTTCCCCCTTATGGGGCCCCATAGACCTCCCTTTTGCAGGCTCCCCTTGGCCTGTTCTCTTACAGCCCCCATGGCCCCTCCCACTTTAGGGTACCCACTGGCTCCTCATACTTCTGTCTGAGGAGCCAGTGTCTGAAAAGACTGTTTCTTTCTGTAGGAGGGGGGTATAGGTCTGATAAGTGGGAGGTGCCAAGGTGGGCTACTAGGGAAGGAGTCAAGGGGGATCTGCAAGGGATGGGGCCCATAAGTAGGAGGGGCCACAGGGCCCCTATGAGTGGGAAGGGCCAGCACATAGGAGGAATTTAAAAAAGCCAAAATTTACAGGGGGGTCTGTTCTCCCCCCCCCTCCCCTTCGGTCACTGTCACTCAATCTCTTCCTGTTTCTTCTGATTTCTCACGCACTGAGCATGTGCCAACCACAGATTAGAAGGGGGAACTACTATTTACTAACCCTATCTTGGGCTGCCCAGTTTACCCTGCCCAATCGCCAACCCTCCGATCACCTTTCTACATGGTGCATAGCCAGTCGCGGGTTATACTGTCATTTTTCCGGCAGCCGTTATGGGCCCTACTGCAGCTCTGGGCCCCTCGGCGGTTGCCAGAAAAATATCATTATAATCAGCCACTGGCTATGCACCATGTAGAAAGGTGATCGGTGGCTCATTTTAAAGGTAGGAACATGGCCTTTCATTTAAAACCGACTTGTTTGGAAACTACAGTTCCCCTTTAATATTTGTCTGATGGGAATGACCCATGACACTGTTTTCTTATTAACTAGTGTGTGGACAGCGCCATCATGCCGCAATGGCAAAGAAAGGAATTGCAGAAAAAACTGAAGTCTCTACAAAGAGCGGCCAACACACATGTCCGTAAACTGGAACTCACACAGGTTTGAGAAAAGCTTCGTTTTCTACTCCTGGGGGGTCTAAATGCACCATCTGGAAATAACAAGTAACTATCGTGTTACCACCTATGTGTAGGGTCCTTTAAAGGTATTCTGTCTCCCTCCAGGCTGCAGTAACAGCCCACACCCTCCTTGACAAACATGCCGACCCCTCGCTGATTGTGGACGTGGTCTCTGTGGATTCGCTCTCGGTGGGTTATTCTATAGGGGAGATTCTGTCTCTGGTGTAGAAATAGAGGAACTGATCCTCTCTCTTGTCCTCCTCTAGTTGCTGGTGAAAGTGGTCAATCAAGTGTGTGAAAAGTCTCCAGGTTCCTCAGTGCTGCTTCTCAGCAAACAGGATTCTGGGAAGGTTTTCTGTGCCTGCCAAGCTCCGAAGGTAAATCTTCTATGGTCCCCTTAGAAGGGTGGGGTGGGCAGGTCTAGGTGTCCTCCCGTAGAAAGGAGCGAGACATCCATCAGTAAAGGTGATATATCTATCAAGTAGGACAGTGGTCCATTTTGATTGGCCGGATCCTGAACTGTGTGGTATCCCCATGTTCATGTGGGTTAGAGATGGTTATGGACCTGGGAAGGGATTTAAATTGATCCCCAAACAACTGGGGTATATGGGATCCCGTTGGTTACGTTTTAAAGGAATTCTGATTCTAAATAACTGAGGGTGAATTAATTGAATGGGACCGACTCCATCCACTCTGTGTGTTCATTTTCCATCTTGGGATTGGGTCAGGTAACAGGAACTTGGGGTTTGTATGGGAGTTAAGTGTCATAGTTCCTTAAAGGGACAGAGAATGAACATTACATTTCATCGTCTCAGTGCTTATTACGTTCTTCTCCTTCTTGTTTTTCTCTTTAGGAGCCAAGGACAGATCTATCAGCTGCCCAGTGGGCCTTGGTCGTTTGCTCCACCATGGGAGGTAATGCGGGGGGTACAGACATTGTAGCCAAAGGATCCGGAACTTCCCATAACCTGGACAGAGCGTTAAAAGCCGCCGTTAACTTTGCTCGGGCAAATCGGTAATTCAGCAGCCTGTATGAGCAATTGCTGAGATCAGGCACAGAGAGCTGGAGCTGCCATAGTGAATACATCATGTAATCTTGGCCCACTGTGTGGAAGGGTTGTCCTGTTGTTGGTCTGGCTGATGCTTGTCTTTATGTGACCTGATGGGAGTTGGATCTCAAATAGGGGAACAGAACAAGACAGATGTCCGATAGCAGGGGCCATGGACCCATGAACGGGGACCCCACAGCCCCTTTTATAAGGACAAAATGTTACTGAACGTTCGTCTCGTGATTCCAGAAATACCAAGACTGGACTGGAATCTGCTTCTATGGGGGGATTGGGGGAGATCAGATATAATTGGTGGAAACCTGTGTTATTTCACTTACACAGATAAAGGTTTGTATTAAAGAAACTGCATTGACTTGTGTCTGATCTGTGTTACATATCATGTGGATGACAGATTTGGATCTTTTACCCCAGGGACCGACTCACATGGCCCCTTGCTGACCTTCTGTCTCTTATATGACCTATTGTATTACTGTGTGATTTGTACCTGCCAATAGGTCATATCATATATAGATATCGACAGATACACCAGGTCATATCATATATAGATATCGACAGATACACCAGGTCATATCATATATAGATATCGACAGATACACCAGGTCATATCATATATAGATATCGATAGCACCTCCAATACTATGTTTACCATGTAAACTGTTTATACGACATATATTATGGGTAGGGTATAAAGGTTGGACTAGATGGACGTGTGTCTATATACAACCTCCAATACTATGTTACTATGTAACTGTTATACAGACATTATGGGTAGGGTATAAAGGTTGGACTAGATGGACGTATGTCTTTATACAACCTCCATATTATGTTACTATGTAACTGTTAGACAGACATTAAGGGTAGGGTATAAATGATGGAAACCTTTGCACAGTAGTGTACTGAGATCTATTCTTTTCTGACTGGGACTGACATTGTATAGTGACCAGTATCTGTACATTACAATGTCTTCTGGCTATGGTAGAAATTCATTGTACAATCCCGATACTGATCTGTAAAGGCCCCTGTGGGAATCCTGTACCAATCCCAGTGCTTTCCCTCTATCTATTGACGATACATTTCCTATTAATTACCGTCTAGAACCTACTTACCCACTGTGTCTGGTTTGGTAGCCTGAATGTGCATGTAACCAGATTCTCGTAACAATGCATAGACATTCTTCTCGAAGTAGGGGTATAAACGATTGACATCTTCTCGCGTCATACCCACTAACCATGGTAAATATCGCCCGATAAGAAGGGATACTATCTGCGAAAAGCCGACTTTGGGCAACGACACCATATTGAGATGAAGGCCCAGTACACACCTAAAAAGAAATTGGCACAATCAGTGATTTTCATTGGTCAACTGTCTTTCCTATGAACACTTTGTTTTTTCTTACTCTGGTTTCATTTGCGCCAGCAACGTAGTAATGAAACTTCCCCAGTCGCCGCCCTGCAGGTAAAATTCGGTAAATCCAAGTCTGACCATCAGTTTGTAGAAAATCCTTGCAGCAGCCAATGCATTAAATCCTGTAAGAGAAATATCCAGGTCACGGGCAAGTTTAATCACATTTCAATGTTGTCTAAAGCTGTGTACACACAGAAGGATTCTTCATCCCGGCAAATCGTTCGCCACTAGCGAGCAGTTCACCGTAACTCACCGTGCAGTCTATAAGGAACTGAACGTGATTTCCGACATACCAACTGTGGCCATAGAGATGAGGATGTTTGGCTCTAAGTTGGTTTGCCGGTTGTCTAGAAATAGGTTTAAATATCACAAACCACTTACCCTTCTTGTGGGGACCCTCGGAGAAGCCATATCCTGGAATAGATGGGCAGATGACCTCAAATGCAAGGTTGGGGTTCAGATTGTGCTTTGATGGTTCCGTAAGCAGAGGGATGATATGGTAAAACTCATAAAAGGACCCTGGCCAACCATGGACCATGAGGAGGGGTCGAGATTTCTGTCCTGGCCCAAGATGTGGAGGCTTCACATGGATAAAGTGCACATCTAATCCTAGAGAGAAATTCCATTCATTAGATCATTGCCATTTTGTTTCTGAATTGAACCATTTATTGGATTGTCCTTTATGTGACTGATCACTAGAACCTCAGACCTACAATGCTGGACCCGGCAGACAACCCAATAGTAACCATCAATAAAACAATCCATACTTTATATGGACCTGGGCTACTTTCTATCTAGTACATCACTGTATAACATAATGACCCCTTCTATAGATTGCTGCACTGATACATTTTATGGAACCTGGTTCAGAATACGTCTATTTTAGGTTGTTTAAACCAAATATTAGACGTATCCAGAGAACCGTGAATATTCTGGACAGTAGTACACGTCATGTGCTAGGCATCCCCTATACTAGAGGGGAGCAGGGGGGCGCCCCCTTCTTCTTATGGCAGATATAGCCTCCTTCCTGTGGATGAAGCACGGGTAGGGGCCCCATCATAGTTTTTCTGGGGGGCCCAGTGATCCCTAGTTACGCCACTGTCCTAACGAATCACTATTCATCATTACCGATTGGTAAGATTTCTTATATTCATATAGATTTATGGAATCCATTTAATGAGCCTAAAACAAGGTCTGGGTACCCTACACATAGGGGGGTAAACATAATTATAACCAGTGTCAAATCACAAGGTCTGGGTACCCTACACATAGGGGGGTAAATATAATAGAACCAGGATCAAATCACAGGTCTGGGTACCCTACACATAGGGGTATAATTATAACCATGTCAAATCACAAGGTCTGGGTACCCTACACATAGGGGGGTAAATATAATTATAACCAGTGTCACATCACAAGGTCTGGGTACCCTACACATAGGGGGTAAATATAATTATAACCAGTCAAATCACAAGGTCTGGGTACCCTACACATACGGGGGTAAATATAATTATAACCAGTGTCAAATCACAAGGTCTGGGTACCCTACACATAGGGGGTAAATATAATTATAACCAGTGTCAAATCACAAGGTCTGGGTACCCTACACATGGGGGTGTAAATATAATTATAACCAGTGTCAAATCACAAGGTCTGGGTACCCTACACAATAGGGGGTAAAATAATTATAACCAGTGTCAAATCACAAGGTCTGGGTACCCTACACATAGGGGTAAATATAATTATAACCAGTGTCAAATCACAGGTCTGGGTTACCCTACACATAGGGGGTAAAATAATTATAACCAGTGTCAAATCACAGGTCTGGGTACCCTACACATGGGGGTAAATATATTATAACCAGTGTCAAATCACAAGGTCTGGGTACCCTACCCAACATAGGGGGTAAATATAATTATAACCAGTGTCAAATCACAAGGTCTGGTACCCTACACATAGGTGGGTAAATATAATTATAACCAGTGTCAAATCACAAGGTCTGGGTACCCTACACATAGGGGGTAAATATAATTATAACCAGTGTCAAATCACAAGGTCTGGGTACCCTACACATAGGGGGGAAATAATTATAACCAGTGTCAATCACAAGTCTGGGTACCCTACACATAGGGGGTAAATATAATTATACCAGTGTCAAATCACAAGGTCTGGGTACCCTACACATAGGGGGTAAATATAATTATAACCAGTGTCAATACACAAGGTCTGGGGTACCCTACACATAGGGGGTAATATAATTATTAACCAGTGTCGAATCACAAGGTTGGGTACCCTACACAATAGGGGGTAAATATAATTATAACCAGTGTCAAATCACAAGGTCTGGGTACCTACACATAGGGGGTAAATATAATTATAACCAGTGTCAAATCACAAGGTCTGGGTACCTACACATAGGGGGTAAATATAATTATAACCAGTCAAATCACAAGGTCTGGGTACCCTACACATAGGGGGTAAATATAATTATAACGTGTCAAATCACAAGGTCTGGGTACCCTACACATAGGGGGGTAAATATAATTATAACCAGTGTCAAATCACAAGGTCTGGGTACCCTACACATGGGGGTAAATATAATTATAACCAGTGTCAAATCACAAGGTCTGGGTACCCTACACATAGGGGGTAAATATAATTAATAACCAGTGTCAAATCACAAGGTCTGGGTACCCTACACATAGGGGGTAAATATAATTATAACCAGTGTCAATCACAAGGTCGGGTACCCTACACATAGAGGGGTAAATATAATTAAACCAGTGTCAAATACAAGGTCTGGGTACCCTACACATAGGGGTAAATATAATTATAACCAGTGTCAAATAACAAGGTCTGGGTCCCTACACATAGGGGGTAAAATAATTATAACCAGTGTCAAATCACAAGGTCTGGGTACCCTACACATAGGGGTAATATAATTATAACCAGTCAAATCACAAGGTCTGGGTACCCTACACATAGGGGGTAAATATAATTATAACCAGTCAAATCACAAGGTCTGGGTACCCTACACATAGGGGGTAAATATAATTATAACCAGTGTCAATCACAAGGTCTGGGTACCCTACACATAGGGGTAATATAATTATAACAGTGTCAAATCACAAGGTCTGGGTACCCTACACATAGGGGGTAAATATAATTATAACCAGTGTCAAATCACAAGGTCTGGGTACCCTACACATAGGGGGTAAATATATTATAACCAGTGTCAAATCACAAGGTCTGGGTACCCTACACATAGGGGTAAATATAATTATAAACCAGTGTCAAATCACAAGGTCTGGGTACCCTACACATAGGGGGTAAATATATTATAACCAGTCAAATCAACAAGGTCTGGGTTACCCTACACATAGGGGGGGTAAATATAATTATAACCAGTCTCAAATCACAAGGTCTGGGTACCCACATAGGGGGTAAATATATATAAACCAGTGTCAAATACAAGGTCTGGGCACCCTACACATAGGGGGTAAATAAATTATAACCAGTGTCAAATCACAAGGTCTTGGTACCCTAACACTAGGGGGGTAAATATAATTATAACCAGTGTCAAATCACAGTTCTGGGTACCCTACACATAGGGGGTAAATATAATTATAACCAGTGTCAAATCACAAGGTCTGGGTACCTACACCTAGGGGGTAAAATATAATAAACCAGTGTCAAATCACAAGGTCTGGGTCCCTACACATAGGGGTAAATATAATTATAACCAGTGTCAAATCACAAGGTCTGGGTACCCTACACATGGGGGTAAATATAATTATAACCAGTGTCAAATAACAAGGTCTGGGTACCCTACACATAGGGGGTAAATATAATTATAACCAGTGTCAAATCACAAGGTCTGGGTACCCTACACATGGGGTAAAAATAATTATAACAGTGTCAAATCACAAGTCTGGGTACCCTAAACATAGGGGGTAAATATATTATAACCAGTAAATCACAAGGTCTGGGTACCCTACACATAGGGAGGGTAAATATAATTATAACCAGTCAAATCACAAGGTCTGGGTACCCTACACATAGGGGGTAAATATAATTAAAACCAGTGTCAAATCACAAGGTTTGGGTACCCTACCATAGGGGGTAAATATAATTATAACCAGTGTCAAATCACAAGGTCTGGGTACCCTACACATAGGGGGTAAATATAATTATAACCAGTGTCAAATCACAAGGTCTGGGTACCCTACACATAGGGGGTAAATATAATTATAACCAGTCAAATCACAAGGTCTGGGTACCCTACACATAGGGGGTAAATATAATTAAACCAGTGTCAAATCACAAGGTCTGGGTACCCTACACATAGGGGGTAAATATAATTAAACCAGTCAAATCACAAGGTCTGGGTACCCTACACATAGGGGGGTAAATATAATTATAACCAGTCTCAAATCACAAGGTCTGGGTACCCTACACATAGGGGGTAAATATGATTATAACCAGTGTCAAATCACAAGGTCTGGGCACCCTACACATAGGGGTAAATTAATTTATAACCAGTGTCAATCACAAGGTCTTGGTACCCTACACATAGGGGGTAAATATAATTATAACCAGTGTCAAATCACAAGGTCTGGGTACCCTACACATTGGGGGATAAATATAATTATAACCAGTCAAATCAGAGTCTGGCACCCTACACAAGGGGGTAAATATAATTATAACCAGTCAAATCACAGGTCTGGGTACCCTACACATAGGAGGTAATATAATTAAACCAGTGTCAAATCACAAGGTCTGGGTACCCTACACATAGGGGGTAAATATAATTATAACCAGTGTCAAATCACAGTCTGGGATATCCCTACACATAGGGGGGTAAATATAATTATAACCAGTGTCAAATCACAAGGTCTGTGTACCCTACACATAGGGGGTAAATATAATTATAACCAGTCAAATCACAAGGTCTGGGCACCCTACACATTGGTTATAATTATATTTACCCCCTATGTGTAAGGTACCTAGACCTTGTGATTGACAGTGGTTATAATTATATTTACCCCCTGTGTCAAATCACAAGGTCTGGGTACCTTACACATAGGGGGGTAAAATAATTATAACCAGTCCTCAAATCATAAGGTCTGGGTACCCTACACATAGGGGGTAATATGATTATAACCAGTGTCAAATCACAAGGTCTGGGCACCCTACACATAGGGGGTAAATATAATTATAACCAGTGTCAAATCACAAGGTCTTGGTACCCTACACATAGGGGGTAAATATAATTATAACCAGTGTCAAATCACAAGGTCTGGGTACCCTACACATTGGGGGTAAATATAATTATAACCAGTCAAATCACAAGGTCTGGGCACACCTACAATAGGGGTAATATAATTATAACCAGTCAAATCACAGGTCGGGTACCCTACACATAGGGGTAAATATAATTATAACCAGTGTCAAATCACAAGGTCTGGGTACCCTACACATAGCGGGTAAATATAATTATAACCAGTGTCAAATCACAAGGTCTGGGTACCCTACACATAGGGGGTAAATATAATTATAACCAGTGTCAAATCACAAGGTCTGGGTACCCTACACATAGGGGGTAATATAATTATAACCAGTGTCAAATCACAAGGTCTGGGTACCCTACACAAGGGTGGTAATATAATTATAACCAGTCAAATCACAAGGTCTGGGCACCCTACACATTGGTTATAATTAATTTACCCCTATGTGTAAGGTACCTAGACCTTGTGATTTGACAGTGGTTATAATTATATTTACCCCCTGTGTCAAATCACAAGGTCTGGGTACCTTACACACAGGGGGTAAATATAATTATAACCATGTCAAATCACAAGGTCTGGGTACCCTACACATAGGGGGTAAATATAATTATAACCAGTGTCAAATCACAAGGTCTGGGTACCCTACACATAGGGGGTAAATATAATTATAACCAGTCTCAAATCACAAGGTTTGGGTACCCTACACATAGGGGGGTAAATTTGATTATAACCAGTGTCAAATCACAAGGTCTGGGTACCCTACACATAAGGGGTAAATATAATTATAACCAGTGTAAATCACAAGGTCTGGGTACCCTAAACATAGGGGTAAATATAATTATAACCAGTATCAAATCACAAGGTCTGGGTACCCTACACATAGGGGGTAATATAATTATAACCAGTGTCAAATCACAAGGTCTGGGTACCCTACACATAGGGGGGTAAATATAATTATAACCAGTGTCAAATCACAAGGTCTGGGTACCCTACACATAGGGGGTAAATATAATTATAACCAGTGTCAATCACAAGGTCTGGGTACCCTACACATAGGGGGTAAATATAATTATAACCAGTGTCCAATCACAAGGTCTGGGTACCATACACTTAGGGGGGTAATATAATTATAACCAGAGTCAAATCACAAGGTCTGGGTACCCTACACATAGGGGGTAAATATAATTATAACCAGTGTCAAATCACAAGGTCTGGGTACCCTACACATAGGGGGTAAAATAATTATAACCAGTGTCAAATCACAAGGTCTGGGTACCCACACATAGGGGGTAAATATAATTATAACCAGTGTCAAATCACAAGGTCTGGGTACCCTACACATAGGGGGTAAATATAATTATAACCAGTCAAATCACAAGGTACCCTACACATAGGGGGTAAATATAATTATAACCAGTGTCAAATCACAAGGTCTGGGTACCTTACACATAGGGGGTAAATATAATTATAACCAGTGTCAAATCACAAGGTCTGGGTACCCTACACATAGGGGGTAAATATAATTATAACCAGTCAAATCACAAGGTCTGGGTACCCTACACATAGGGGGTTAATATAATTATAACCAGTGTCAAATCACAAGGTCTGGGTACCCTACACATAGGAGGTAAATATAATTATAACCAGTGTCACATTACAAGGTCTGGGTACCCTACACAACTAGGGGTAAGTATAATATAACCAGTCTCAAATCACAAGGTCTGGGTACCCTACACATAGGGGGTAAATTTGATTATACCAGTGTCAAATCAAAGGTCTGGGTACCACACATAGGGGGTAAATATAATTATAACCAGTGTCAAATCACAAGGTCTGGGTACCCTACACATAGGGGGTAAATATAATTATAACCAGTGTCAAATCACAAGGTCTGGGTACCCTACACATAGGGGGTAAATATAATATAACCAGTGTCAAATCACAAGGTCTGGGTACCCTACACATAGGGGGTAAATATAATTATAACCAGTCAAATCACAAGGTCTTGGGTACCCTACACATAGGGGGTAAATATAATTATAACCAGTGTCAAATCACAAGGTCTGGGTACCCTACAGATTGGGGGGTAAATATAATTATAAACCAGTCAAATCACAAGGTCTGGGCACCCTACACATAGGGGTAAATATAATTATAACCAGTCAAATCACAGGTCTGGGTACCCTACACATAGGGGGTAAATATAATTATAACCAGTGTCAAATCACAAGGTCTGGGTACCCTACACATAGGGGGAAATATAATTATAACCAGTGTCAAATCACAAGGTCTGGGTACCCTACACATAGGGGGTAAATATAATTATAACCAGTGTCAAATCACAAGGTCTGGGTACCTACACATAGGGGGGTAATATAATTATAACCAGTGTCAAATCACAAGGTCTGGGTACCCTACACATAGGGGGTAAATATAATTATAACCAGTGTCAAATCACAAGGTCTGGGTACCCTACACATAGGGGGTAAATATAATTATAACCAGTCAAATCACAAGGTCTGGGCACCCTACAATTGGTTATAATTATATTTACCCCCTATGTGTAAGGTACCTAGACCTTGTGATTTCACAGTGGGTTATAATTATATTTACCCCCTGTGTCAAATCAAAAGGTCTGGGTACCCTACACATAGGGGGTAAATATAATTATAACCAGTGTCAAATCACAAGGTCTGGGTACCCTACACATAGGGGGTAAATATAATTATAACCAGTCTCAAATCACAAGGTCTGGGTACCCTACACATAGGGGGGTAATTTGATTATAACCAGTGTCAATCACAAGGTCTGGGTACCCTACACATAGGGGGTAAATATAATTATAACCAGTGTCAAATCACAAGGTCTGGGTACCCTAAACATAGGGGGTAAATATAATTATAACCAGTGTCAAACACAAGGTCTGGGTACCCTACACATAGGGGTGGTAAATATAATTATAACCAGTGTCAAAATCACAAGGTCTGGGTACCCTACACATGGGGGTAAATATAATTATAACCAGTGTCAAATAACAAGGTCTGGGTACAACATAGGGGGTAAATATAATTATAACCGTGTCAAATCACAAGGTCTGGGTACCCTACACATAGGGGGTAAATATAATTATAACCAGTGTCCAATCACAAGGTTGGGTACCCTACACATAGGGGGTAAATATAATTATAACCAGTGTCAAATCACAAGGTCTGAGTACCCTACACATAGGGGGTAAATATAATTATAACCAGTGTCAAATCACAAGGTCTGGGTACCCTACACATAGGGGGTAAATATAATTATAACCAGTGTCAAATAACAAGGTCTGGGTACCCTACACATAGGGGGTAAATATAATTATAACCAGTGTGCAAATCACAAGGTCTGGGTACCCTACACATAGGGGGTAAAAAATTATAACCAGTGTCCAATACAAGGTCTGGGTACCCTACACATAGGGGGTAAATATAATTATAACCAGTGTCAATCAAAAGGTCTGGGTACCTACACTTAGGGGGGTAATTATATATAACCAGAGTCAAATCACAAGGTCGGGGTACCTACACATAGGGGGTAAATTAATATAACCAGTGTCAATTACAAGGTCTGGGTACCCTACACATAGGGGGTAAAAATAATTATAACCAGTAAATCACAAGGTCTGGGCACCCTACACATATGGGATAAATATAATTATAACCAGTCAAATCACAAGGTCTGGATTCCCTACACATAGGGGGTAAATATAATTATAACCAGTGTCAAATCAAAGGTCTGGGTACCCTACACATAGGGGGGTAAATATAATTATAACCAGTGTCAAATCACAAGGTCTGGGTACCCTACACATAGGGGTAAATATAATTATAACCAGTGTCCAATCACAAGGTCTGGGTACCCTACACATAGGGGGTAAATATAATTATAACCAGTCAAATCACAAGGTCTGGGCACCCTACACATAGGGGGTATATAATATTATAACCAGGTCAAATCACAAGGTCTGGGTACCCTACACATAGGGGGGTAAATATAATTAAACCAGTTCAAATCACAAGGTCTGGGTACCTACACATAGGGGGTAAATATAAATTATAAACCAGTGTCAAATCACAAGGTCTGGGTACCCTACACATAGGGGGTAAATATAATTATAACCAGTGTCAAATCACAAGGTCTGGGTACCTACACATAGGGGGTAAAATAATTATAACCAGTGTCACATCACAAGGTCTGGGTACCCTACACATAGGGGGTAAATATATTATAACAGTGTCAAATCACAAGTCTTGGGTACCCTAACATAGGTAATATAATTATTTAGCGTTTTAAAGGGGTAAACCATAGGGTAAAATACATATAAAGGTAAATAGGATAGGGGGGTAAATATAATTATAACCAGTGTCAAATCAAAAGGTTTGGGTACCCTACACATAGGGGGTAATATAATTTAAACCAGTGTCAAACACAAGGTCTGGGTACCCTACACATAGGGGGGGAAATATAATTATAACCAGTGTCAAATCCAAGGTCTGGGTACCCTACACATAGGGGTGTAAAATTATAATAAACCAGTGTCAAATCACAAGGTCTTGGTACCCTACACATAGGGTGGGTAAAATTAATTATAACCAGTGTCAAATCACAAGGTCTGGGTACCCTACACATAGGGGGTAAATATAATTATAACCAGTGTAAATCACAGGGCTGGGCCCTACACATATGGGGGGTAAATTTAATTATAACCAGCAAATCACAAGGTCTGGTACCCTACACATAGGGGGTAAATTATAATTATAACAGTGTCAAATCACAAGGTCTGGGTACCCTACACATAGGGGGTAAATATAATTATAACATTGTCAAATCACACAGGTCTGGGTACCCTACACATAGGGGGTAATATAATATAACCAGTGTCAATCACAAGGTTGGGTACCCTACACATAGGGGGTAAATATAATTATAACCATGTTAAATCACAAGGCTGGGACCCTCAACCTAGGGGGTAAATATAATATAACCAGTGTCAAATCACAAGGTCTGGGTACCTACACATGGGGGTAAATATAATTATAACCAGTGTCAATCACAAGGTCTGGGTACCCTACAATAGGGGGTAAATATAATTAAAACGTGTCAATCACAGGTCTGGGTACCCTACACATAGGGGGTAAATATAATTATAACCAGTGTCAAATCACAAGGTCTGGGTACCCTACACATAGGGGGTAAATATAATTATAACTAGTGTCAAATCACATAGTCTGGGTACCCTACACATAGGGGGGTAAATATAATTATAACCAGTGTCAAATCACAAGGTTGGGTACCCTACACATAGGGGGTAAATATAATTATAACCAGTGTCAAATCAAGGTCTGGGTACCCTACACAGGGGGTAATTTAATTATAATTTACCAGTGTCAAATCACAAGGTCTGGTACCCTACACAAGGGGGTAAATATAATTATAACAGTGTCAAATCACAAGGTCTGGGTACCCTACACATAGGGGGTAAATATAATTATAACCAGTGTCAAATCCAAGGTCTGGGTACCCTACCATAGGGGGTAAATATAATTATAACCAGTGTCAAATCAACAAGGTCTGGGTACCTAAACATAGGGGGTAAATATAATTATAACCAGTGTCAAATCACAAGGTCTGGGTACCCTACACATAGGGGGTAAATATAATTATAACCAGTGTCAAATCACAAGGTCTGGGTACCCTACACATAGGGGGTAAATATAATTATAAACAGTGTCAATCACAAGGTCTGGGTACCCTACACTATGGGGGTAAAATTAATATAACCAGTGTCAAATCACAAGGTTGGGTACCCTACACATAGGGGGTAAATAAAATTATACCATGTCAAAATCACAAGGTCTGGGCACCTACACATAGGGGGTAAATATAATTATAACCAGTGTCAAATCACAAGGTCTGGGTACCCTACACATAGGGGGGTAAATATAATTATAACCAGTGTCAAATCACAAGGTCTGGGTACCCTACACATAGGGGGTAAAATTATAATTATAACCCGTGTCCATCACAAGGTCTGGGTACCCTACCCATAGGGGGTAATATAATTATAACCAGTGTCAAATCACAAGGTGGGTACCCTACACATAGGGGGTAAATATAATTAAACAGTGTCAAATCACAAGGTCTGGGTACCCTACACATAGGGGGTAAATATAATTATAACCAGTGTCAAATCACAAGGTCTGGGTACCCTACACATAGGGGGGTAATATTAATTATAAACAGTGTCAAATCAAAGGTCTGGGTACCCTACACATAGGGGGGTAAATTATAATTAACAGTGTCAAATCACAAGGTCTGGTACCCTACACATAGGGGTAATATAATTATACAGTGTCAAATACAAGGTCTGGGTACCCTACACATAGGGGGTAAATATATTATAACCAGTGTCAAATCACAAGGTCTGGTACCCTACACATAGGGGGTAAATATAATTATAACCAGTGTCAAACACAAGGTCGGGTACCCTCACACATAGGGGGTAAAATAATATAAACCAGTGTCAAATCACAAGGTCTGGGTACCCTACAACATAGGGGGTAAATATAATTATAACCAGTGTCAAATCACAAGGTCTGGGTACCTACACATAGGGGGTAAATATAATTATAACCAGTGTCAAATCACAAGGTCTGGGGTACCCTACACATAGGGGGTAAAATATAATTATAACCAGTGTCAATCACAAGGTCTGGGTACCCTACACATAGGGGGTAAATATAATTATAAACCAGGTCAAATCACAGTCTGGGTACCCTACACATAGGGGGTAAATATAATTATAACCAGTGTCAATCACAAGGTCTGGGTACCCTACACATAGGGGGTAAAATATAATTATAACCAGTTGTCAAATCACAAGGTCTGGGTACCCTACACATAGAGGGGTAAATATAATTATAAACCAGTGTGTCAATCACAAGGTCTGGGTACCCTACACATAGGGGGTAATAAATTATAACCAGTGTCAAATCACAAGGTCTGGGTACCCTACACATAGGGGGTAAATATAATTATAACCAGTGTCAAATCACAAGGTCTGGGTACCCTACACATAAGGGGGGGTAAATATAATTATAACCAGTGTCAAATCACAAGGTCTGGGTACCCTACACATAGGGGGGGTAAATATAATTATAACCAGTGTCAAATCAAAGGTCTGGGTACCCTACACATAGGGGGGTAAATATAATTATAACCAGTCAAATCACAAGGTCTGGGTACCCTACACATAGGGGGTAAATATAATTATAACCAGTGTCAAATCCAAGGTCGGGTACCCTACACATAGGGGGTAAATATATTAATAACCAGTGTCAAATCACAAGGTCTGGGTACCCTACACATAGGGGGTAAATATAATATAACCAGTCAATCACAAGGTGGGTACCCTACACATGGGGGGTAAATAATTATAACCAGTGTAAATCAAAGTCGGGGTACTACACATAGGGGGGTAAATATAATTATAACCAGTGTCAAACAACAAGGTCTGGGGTACCCTACATAGGGGGTAAATATAATTTTTAACCAGTGTCAAATCACAAGGTTGGGTACCTTACACATAGGGGGTAAATATAATTATAACCAGTGTAAATCACAAGGTCTGGGTACCCTACACATAGGGGGGTAAATATAATTATAACCAGTGTCAATACATCAAGGTCTGGGTACCCTACACATTGGGTGGGGAAATATAATTATAACCAGTGTCAAATCACAAGGTCTGTGGTACCTACACATAGGGGGGTAAATATAATTATAACCAGTGTCAAATCACAAGGTCTGGGTACCCTACACTAGGGGGAAATATATTATAACCGTGTCAAATCACAAGGTCTGGGTACCCTACACATAGGGGGTAAATAAATTATAACCAGTGTCAAATACCAAGGTTTGGGTACCTACACATAGGGGGGTAATATAATTATAACCAGTGTCAAATCACAAGGTCTGGGTACCCTACATAGGGGGTAAATATAATTATAACCAGTGTCAAATCACAAAGGTCTGGTACCCTACACATAGGGGGGTAAATATAATTATAACCAGTGTCAAATCACAAGGTCTGGGTACCCTACACATAGGGGGGTAAATATAATTATAACCAGTGTCAAATCACAAGGTCTGGGTACCCTACACATAGGGGGTAAATAATTATAACCAGTGTCAAATCACAAGGTCTGGGTACCCTACACATAGGGGGTAAATATAATTATAACCAGTGTCAAATCACATGGTCTGGGTACCCTACACATAGGGGGTAAATAATTATAACCAGTGTCAAATCACAAGGTCTGGGTACCCTACACATAGGGGGGTAAAATATAATATAACCAGTGTCAAATCAAAGGTCTGGGTACCACACTAGGGGGGTAAATATAATTATAACCAGTGTCAAATCAAAAGTCTGGGTCCTACCATAGGGGGTAAATAAATTATAAACAGTGTCAAACACAAGGTCTGGGTACCCTACACATAGGGGGTAATATAATTATAACCATGTCAAATCACAAGGTCTGGGTACCCTACACATAGGGGGTAAATTAATTATAACCAGTGTCCAATCACAAGGTCTGGGTACCTACACATAGGGGGGTAAAATAAATTATAACCAGTGTCAATCACAAGGTCTGGGTACCCTACACATAGGGGTGGTAAATATAATTATAACCAGTGTCAAATCACAGGTCTGGGTACCCTACACATAGGGGGTGTAAATATAATTATAACCAGTGTCAAATCACAAGGTTGGGTACCCTACACAGGGGGGTAAATATAATTATAACAGTGTCAAATCACAAGGTCTGGGTACCCTAACACTAGGGGGGTAAATATAATTATAACCAGTGTCAAATCAACAGGTCTGGGTACCTACACAATAGGGGGTAATATAATTATAACCAGTGTCAACACAAGGTCTGGGTACCCTACACATAGGGGGTAAATATAATTATAACCAGTGTCAAATCAAAAGGTCGGGTACCCTACACATAGGGGGTAATATAATTAAACCAGTGTCAAATCACAAGGTCTGGGTACCCTACACATAGGGGGTGGTAAATATAATTATAACCAGTGTCAAATCACAGGTCGGTACCCTACACATAGGGGGGTAAATATAATTATACCAGTGTCAATTACAAGGTCTGGGTACCCTACACATAGGGGGTAAATATATTATAACCAGTGTCAAATCACAAGGTCTGGGTACCCTACACATAGGGGGGTAAATATATTATAACCAGTGTCAAATCACAAGGTCTGGGTACCCTACACATAGGGGGGTAAATATAATTATAACCAGTGTCAAATCACAAGGTCTGGGTACCCTACACCTAGGGGGGTAAATATAATTATAACCAGTGTACATAACAAGGTCTGGGTACCCTACACATAGGGGGGTAAAATAATTATAACCAGTGTCAAATCACAAGGTCTGGGTACCCTACCATAGGGGGGTAAATATAATTATAACCAGTGTCAAATCACAAGGTCTGGGTACCCTACACATAGGGGGTAAATATAATTATAACCAGTGTCAAATCACAAGGTCTGGGTACCCTACACATAGGGGGGTAAATATAATTATAACCAGTGTCAAATCACAAGGTCTGGGTACCCTAAACATAGGGGGTAAATATAATTATAACCAGTGTCAATCACAAGGTCTGGGTACCCTACACATAGGGGGTAAATATAATTATAACCAGTGTCAAATCACAAGGTCTGGGTACCCTACACATAGGGGGTAAATTAAATTATAACCAGTGTC
Source organism: Hymenochirus boettgeri (assembly GCA_019447015.1). Taxonomy (NCBI): domain Eukaryota; kingdom Metazoa; phylum Chordata; class Amphibia; order Anura; family Pipidae; genus Hymenochirus; species Hymenochirus boettgeri. The sequence continues at coordinate 9,655 of JAACNH010001645.1, read as the reverse complement.
AAATCACAAGGTCTGGGTACCCTACACATAGGGGGTAAATATAATTATAACCAGTGTCAAATCACAAGGTCTGGGTACCCTACAATAGGGGGGTAAATATAATTATAACCAGTGTCAAATCACAAGGTCTGGGTACCCTACACATAGGGGGGTAAATATAATTATAACCAGTGTCAAATCACAAGGTCTGGGTACCCTACCACATGGGGGGTAAATATAATTATAACCAGTCAAATCACAAGGTCTGGGTACCCTACACATAGGGGGTAAATATAATTATAACCAGTGTCAAATCACAAGGTCTGGGTACCCTACACACTAGGGGGGTAAATATAATTATAACCAGTGTCAAATCACAAGTCTGGGTACCATACACAAGGGGGAAATATAATTATAACCAGTGTCAATCACAAGGTCGGGTACCCTACACATAGGGGGGTAAATATAATTATAACCAGTGTCAAATCACAAGGTCTGGGTACCTACACATAGGGGGGGGTAAATATAATTATACCAGTGTCCAATCACAAGGTCTGGGTACCCTACACATAGGGGGTAAATATAATTAACCAGTGTCAAATCACAAGGTCTGGGTACCTACATGGGGGGTTAAATATAATTATAACCAGTGTCAAATCACAAGGTCTGGGTACCCTACACTAGGGGGTAAATATAATTATAACCAGTGTCAAATCACAAGGTCTGGGTACCCTACACATAGGGGGTAAATATAATTATAACCAGTGTCAAATCACAAGGTTTGGGTACCCTACACATAGGGGGTAAATATAATTATAACATGTCAAATCACAAGGTCTGGGACCCTACACATATGGGTAAAAATAATTATAACCAGTGTCAAATCACAAGGTCTGGAGTACCCTACACATAGGGGGTGAAATATAATTATAAACAGTGTCAAATCACAAGGTCTGGTACCCTACACATAGGGGGTAAATATAATTATAACCAGTGTCAAATCACAAGGTCTGGGTAACCCTAACATAGGGGGTAAATATAATTATAACCAGTGTCACAATCACAAGGTCTTGGGTACCCTACACATAGGGGGTAAATATAATTATAACCAGTTCAAATCACAAGGTCTGGGACCCTACACATAGGGGGTAAAATAATTATAACCAGTGTCAAATCACAAGGTCTGGACACCTACACCAGGGGGTAAATATAATTATAACCAGTGTCAAATCACAAGGTCGGGTACCCTACACATAGGGGGAAATATAATTATAACCAGTGTCAAATCACAAGGTCTGGGTACCTACACATAGGGGGTAAATATAATTATAACCAGTCAAATCACAAGGTCTGGGTACCTACACAATAGGGGGTAAATATAATTATAAACAGTGTCAAATCACAAGGTCTGGGTACCCTACACATAGGGGGGTAAATATTTATAACCAGTGTCAAATCACAAGGTTCTGGTACCCTACACATAGGGGGTATAAATATATTAAACAGTGTCAAATCAAGGTCGGGTACCCTACACATAGGGGTAATTATAATTATTACCCGTGTCAAATCACAAGGTCTGGTACCCTACAACATAGGGGGTAAATATAATTATAACAGTGTCAAATCACAAGGTCTGGGTACCCTACACTAGGGGGGTAATATAATTATAACCAGTGCAAATCACAAGTCTGGGTACCCTAACACATAGGGGGTAGGTAATATAATTATAACCAGTGTCAAATCACAAGGTCTGGGTACCCTACACATAGGGGGTAAAAATAATTATAACCAGTGTCAAATATCACAAGGTCTGGGTACCCTACACATAGGGGGGTAAATATAATTATAACCAGTGTCAAATCACAAGGTCTGGGTACCCTACACATAGGGGGTAAATATAATTAAAACCAGTGTCAAATCACAAGGTCTGGGTACCCTACAATAGGGGGTAAATATAATTATAACCAGTGTCCATCACAAGGTTTGGGTACCCTACACATAGGGGGTAAATATAATAAACCCGTGTCAAAATCACAAGGTCTGGGGACCTACACATAGGGGGTAAATTAATTATAACCAGTGTCAAATCACAAGGTCTGGGTACCCTCACATAGGGGGTAAATATAATTAAACCAGTGTCAATCACAAGGTCTGGGTACCTACACATAGGGGGTAAATATAATTATAACCCGTGTCAAATCACAAGGTCTGGGTACCCTAGCACATAGGGGGTAAATATAATTATAACCAGTGTCAAATCACAAGGTCTGGGTACCTACACATAGGGGGGGGGTAAATATAATTATAACCAAGTGTCAAATCACAAGGTCTGGGTACCCTACACATAGGGGGGTAAATATAATTTAACCAGTGTCAAATCACAAGGTCTGGGTCCTACACCATAGGGGGTTAAAATAATTAAACAGTGTCAAAATCAAGGTCGGGTACCCTACACATAGGGGGGTAATATAATTACCAGTGTCACAATCACAAGGTCTGGGTACCCTACACAAGGGGGTAATATAATTATAACAGTGTCAAATCACAAGGTCTGGGTACCCTACACATAGGGGGGTAAATATAATTATAACCATGTCAAATCACAAGGTCTGGGTACCCTACACATAGGGGGTTAAATATAATTATAACCAGTGTCCAAATCACAAGGTCTGGGTACCCTACACATAGGGGTTAAATATAATTATAACCAGTGTCAAATCACAAGGTTGGGTACCCTACACATGAGGGGGTAAATATAATTAAACCAGTGTCAAATCACAAGGTCTGGGTACCCTACACATAGGGGGTAAATATAATTATAACCAGTGTTAGTTAAATCACAAGGTCTGGGTACCCTACACATGGGGGGTAAATATAATTATAACCAGTGTCAAATCACAAAGGTCTGGGTACCTACACATAGGGGGGTAAATAATAATTATAACCAGTGTCAAATCACAGGTCTGGGTACCTACACATAGGGGGTAAATATAATTATAACCAGTGTCAATCACAAGGTCTGGGTACCCTACACATAGGGGGGTATAAGTATATTAAACCAGTGTCAAATCACAAGGTCTGGGTACCTACACATAGGGGGGTAAATATAATTATAACCAGTGTCAAATCACAAGGTCTGGGTACCTACACATAGGGGGTAAATTTAATTATAACCAGTGTCAAATCACAGGTCTGGGTACCTACACATAGGGGGTAAATATAATTATAAACCAGTGTCAAATCACAGGTCTGGGTACCCTACACATAGGGGTAAATATAATTATAACCATGTCAAATCACAAGGTCTGGGTACCCTACACATAGGGGGGGTAATTTTGGTACAGTTTTGTTCAAGGCGTCTACAGTGTGCTGTGGGTGCTTGACATAGTGGTATAAGGTTAAGTAAGCTGTGACTGTAAGTTCTTGTCTACAATAGTTGTGTGGATATATGTATCGTAAATTAAGGCTGTATCCAAGTGGGTAATATATTATAACCATGTAAATGGTTAGGGTACTCAATAGGGGTAATATAGCATAGTAATGCGGGTCCAATAGGGGGTAATAATACCCTTGATCAAAGTCTGGGACCACCCACATAGGGTAATATAATTAAACCATGTAAACGCTGGTACCTACACTAGGGGGGCTTATACCTGCATCAATCTGGGTATCTACACCAGGGGTAATAAGTATAACTGAATCAAGTCTGGTATCCGTAGGGTAATTAAACCAGTTCACAAGCTGGGTACCACAATGGGAACTATACAGTCAATCAGGTTGGGTCTCATAGGGGAAATATATCTGTTACTGCTGGGTCCTAACAGTATCTATACCCAGTTCAATCGCTGGGTCTAATGGGGGAAAATAACGTGTCAATCCATTCGGTCACCAAGTAATTAATATAACAGTGTCATACAAGTGTACGACATAGGGAATTTATACCAGATCACGACTGGCCTACTAGGGGGTATAATTAACCGTCAATACATGTCTAGGTATCTAACAGGGAAAAATCATACAAAGGCGGGTCCCTAGGATACGAAATCAAATAAGGTGGTAAGCCACACATAGGTATATAACGTGACTTCTGTACTACATAGGGTAAATTTTATACAGTGTAATCTGGTTGGTCCTAACTAAGGGGTCGAATATACCGTCCTTCAAGGTGGTCTCTAGGGGTCTATATAAACATGTCATCAATCCTGGACACCATAGGGTAAATTATAAGAGTCAAGAGTTCAAATGTGATGTTCTGGTGTAAACTAGGGGGTAATTAACAGTTAAGGTTGTAACCCGGATGTCCAAGTAGTGTGGTAACGTGTAGTTGGGGTGACCTAAGAGGGTATGAGTAAATATGAGTTAAGGTGTCATTCAGGTTGGGTACATGGGGGTGTAAATTATGGATGGGTATAGTAATCGGTCGTTGTTAGTATGAACATAGGGGGATTAATTAGGTGTGGGGGTGTACCAAGTGTGTATAGTTGTGGGTTACAACCCTATGGGGTGATATAATGTATAATCAGGGTGTCAAGATAAAGGTCTGGTGTGCCTACATAGGTGTGGTTGATATTATGGACCAGTGTAAGTCACTGGTTTGGGTCCGCATAGGGATTTATCCCTGTCTACAGTATACAAAGGGGGTAACGATAACCGTTCAATCACTGGCTGTACCCCCAAGGGTATCATTATACCTGCAACTAAGGCTGGGTCCTACCATAAGGTAATAATGGTACACGTGTAATGCAAGTTGGGTGACTAAACGGAGGGGATAATATTTCAGTGTATACAGGTGGATCATAATGGTATTATCGTTACAGGTCTGGGTCCCATGGGAACTATATAAGTAATAAGGTCTGGGCATAGGGTTATTACGTTCAAAATCCAGGTCGGTACAGGGGTATTTACCGTTCATACTGGTTGGTCCTACATAAGGGGGATTATTATAACCAGTGCCTTACAAGGCGGCCACTAGGGGTAAATAGTGCCTCAAGTGGTCCTGGGGATATGATTATCGTGATCCGGTTGGGACCCCCTAGGGGTAATATATCGTGTATAACGTCTGGCTCCTGGGGTAAGGGTATAAAAAAAACCAGTGTAATCAAAATGGTTGGTCCCTGCGCTGGTGGTGGGTTGTAAGTAAGTAAATGGTATAAGAAGGGTCAATCGGTTTTGTGGGGTCCCTACTGGTGGTCTATAATGGTGGGTGATAAGTGTGAATCACGTGTCTGGTAAGTCATAGTGTTGTGTGGTTTAAATTGTACAATCACTGTCGGTCTAACTAGGGTGGTATGATATTAACTGTGTCACAAGTGGCTAAAGGGGGGTATATAATGTTACCAGTGTCATCAAGTGTCGTGTCCTCCATAGGGGGTAATATTATCAGGTTAAGTTGTGTCACAGTTTCTGGGGTGACCTAAGCATAGGGAAATTAATTGTACAGTGGTACATCAAGGTCCTGTACCCGAACAAGGTAATATATTGATACACGTGTCAATAAGGATGTGTCTGGGTACTGCATAGTGTGTGGTAATCTATGTAACGTGTAATCAGTGCTGGTACTACACCGGGGGTCTGATGCATATCCAGTGTAATGCACAAGGTGGCTGGGTCGCTCCTGGGGGGTAATGATAACTCGTTAAGTGTAAAATGTGTCAGGTCTGGTACCCTAATAAGGGGGTAATGCTAAATGTAACAGTGTGGTTCAAAGGTTTGGTTGGTATGCCTACAGTGGTGTAGTGGTGGTAAAGTTGGATAGATTTAAACGTTGTAGTGGGTGTGCGAAGTAGGTGCTAATGTTGTTGTAGCCTCAAGATAGTTCTGGTGGTGGTGAATAAATTATACCAGGTGTGTCAATTGGTGGTTCAGTAGTGGTCTGGGTAGCTACAGTTCATGTGGTAAGCGTAAATGGGTTAATTGTGTAAGGTCAGTAACAAGGTTAGGGTACCATCACAGGGGTGTAAATATATTTATACAAGTGTATATCAAGGTTGTGGTGTAACCTAAAGCTTGTGTGTGGGTAATAGTAAAAGTGTGTGTAATGGTACGTCATTAATTTAGCGGTGGTGGCTGGTGTCCTGGGGACTAGTGGGTCAATTAGGTCGTTATAATTCATGTCAAATCACAAGGTTGGGTAACCCTAGTTCAATAGTTGGTAGGGATTTGGGGAAGTAAATAACTTATAACCAGGGTCAAATCACAAGGTCTGGGTACCCTACACTAGGGGGTAAATATATTATAACCATGTCAAATTAACAAGGTCTGGGTACCCTACAATAGGGGTTAAATATAATTATAACCCGTCAAAATCAAAGGTCTGGGGACCCTACACATAGGGGGGTAAATATAATTATAACCAGTGTCAAATCACAAGGTTGGGTACCCTACACATAGGGGGGTTTAAATATAAATTATAACCAGTCAATCAATCACAAAGGTCTGGGTACCCTACACATAGGGGGGTAAATTATAATATAACCAGTGTCAAATACAAGGTCTGGGTACCCTACACATAGGGGGGGTAAATATAATTATAACCAGTGTCAAATCACAAGGTCTGGGTACCCTACACATAGGGGGGTGGTAAATATAATTATAACCATGTCAAATACAAGGTCTGGGTTACCTACACATAGGGGGTAACATATAATTATAACCAGTGTCAAATCACAAGGTCTGGGTACCCCTACACATAGGGGGGTTAAATAAATATAACAGTGTCAAATCACAAGGTCTGGGTACCCTACACATAGGGGGTAAATATAATTATACCAGTGTCAAATCAAAAGGTCTGGTAACCTACACATAGGGGGTAAATATAATTATAACCAGTGTCAATCACAAGGTCTGGGTACCCTACACATAGGGGGAATATAATATAACCAGTGTCAATCACAAGGTCTGGGTACCCTTACACATAGGGGGGGTAAATATATTATAAACCAGTGTCAAATCACAAGGTCTGGGTACCTACACATAGGGGGTAAATATAATTATAACCAGTGTCAAATCACAAGGTCTGGGTACCCTACAATAGGAGGTAAATATATTTATAACCAGTGTCACATTACAAGGTCTGGGTACCCTACACATAGGGGGTAAATATAATTATAACCAGTCAAATCACAAGGTCTGGGCCCTACACATAGGCGGGGTAATATGAATTATAACCAGTGAAATCACAAGGTCTGGGTACCCTAACATAGGGGGGTGGGTAATATTAATATTAACCAGTGTCAAATCACAAGGTCGGGTACCCTACACATAGGGGGGTAAATATATTTAACCAGTGTCAAATCACAAGGTCTGGGTACCACACATAGGGGGGTAAATATAATTATAACCAGTGTCAAATCACAAGGTTGGGTACCCTACACATAGGGGGGGAAATATAATATATAACCAGTGTCAAATCAAGGTCTGGGTACCTACACATAGGGGGGTAAATATAATTATAACCGTGTCAAATCAAAGAAGTCTGGGTACCTACACATAGGGGGTAAATTAATTATAAACCAGTGTCAAATCACAAGGTCTGGGTACCCTACACATAGGGGGTAAATATAATTATACCCATGTCAAATCACAAGGTCGGGTTACCCTACACATAGGGGGTAAATATATTATAACCAGGTCAAATCACAAGGTTGGGTACCCTACACATAGGGGGTAAATATAATTATAACCGATGTCACATCACAAGGTCTGGGTACCCTACACATAGGGTGGGTAATAAAAATAACCAGTGTCAAATCACAAGGTCTGGGTTACCTACACAAGGGGGTAAATATAATTATAAACCAGGTAAATCACAAGGTCTGGGTACCACACATAGGGGGGTAAATATAATTATAACCAGTGTCAAATACAAGGTCTGGGTATCACTAACACTAGGGGGGTTAATAATTATAACCAGTGTCAAATCACAAGGCTGGGTATCCTACACATAGGGGGTAAATATAATTATAACCAGTGTCAAACACAAGGGTCTGGGTACCCTACAACATAGGGGGGTAAAATAATTAAACCATCGTCAAATCACAAGGTCTGGGTACCCTACACATAGGGGGTAAATATAATATTAACCAGTGTCAAATCACAAGGTCTGGGTACCCTACACATAGGGGTAAGTATAATTATAACCAGTGTCAAATCAACAGGTCTGGGGTACCCTACACATAGGGGGTAAATATAATTATAACCAGTGTCAAACAAGGTATGGGTACCCTACCAAATAGGGGGTGGTAGGGTAAAGATAATTATAACCAGGTCCAAATCACAAGGTCTGGGTAACCTTACACATAGGGGGTAAATATAATTATAACCAGTGTCAAATCACAAGGTCTGGGTACCCTACACATAGGGGGGTAAATATAATTATACCAGGTCAAATCACAAGGTCTGGGGTACCTACACATAGGGGGGGGTAAATATAATTATAACCAGTGTCAAATACAAGGTGGGTACCTACACATAGGGGGTAACATATAATTATAACCAGTCAAAATCACAAGGTTGGTACCCCTACCACATAGGGGGTAAATATATTATAACCAGTGTCAAATCACAAGGTCTGGGTACCCTACACATAGGGGGTAAAATAATTATAAACCAGTGTCAAATCACAAGGTCGGGTACCCTACACATAGGGGGTAAATATAATTAACACCAGTGTCAAATCACAAGGTCTGGGTACCCTACACATAGGGGGTAAATATAATTATAAAACAGTCAAATCAAAAGGTCTGGGTACCTACACATTAGGGGGTAAATAATTATAACCAGTGTCAAATCACAGGTCTGGGTACCCTACACATAGGGGTAAATATAATTATAACCAGTGCTCAAATCACAAGGTCTGGGTACCCTACACATAGGGGGGTAAATATAATAAACCAGTGTCAAAATCACAAAGGTCTGGGGTACCCTACCATAGGGGTGGTAAATATAATAACACATGTCAAATCACAAGGTCTGGGTACTCCTACACATAGGGGGTAAAATAATTATAACCATGTCAAACCACAAGGTCTGGGTACCCTACATAGGGGGGTAAATATAAATAAACCAGTCAAATCACAAGGTCTGGACCCTAACATAGGGGGGTAAATATAATTATAACCAGTGTCAAATCACAAGGTCTGGGTACCCTACACATAGGGCCCGGGACAAATATAAATAACCAGTGTCACACACATCTGGTCTGGTACCCTACACATAGGGGTAAATATAATTATAACCAGTGTCAATTACCAAGGTCTGGGTACCCTACACATAGGGGTAAAATATATTATAACCAGTCAAATCACAAGGTTGGGGGTACCCTACACAGTTTGGGGGGGGCAGGGGTAAATATATTATACCAGTGTCAAATCACAAGGTCTGGGTACCAACACAAGGGGGGTAAATTAATTAAACCAGTTGTCAAATCACAAGGTCTGGGGTATCTCACAATAGGGGGGTAAAATATAATTATAACCAGTGTCAAAATCCACAAGTCTGGTACCCTACACATAGGGGGAAAATATAATTATAACCATTGTCAAATCACAAGGTCTGGGGACCTACACATAGGGGGGTAAATATATAATATAACCATGTCAAATCACAAGGTCTGGGTACCCCTACACATAGGGGGGTAAATATAATTAAAACAGGTGTCAAACACATGGTCTGGGGT
>JAACNH010001644.1:0-63494 GCA_019447015.1 Hymenochirus boettgeri | reverse complement strand
GGCCACGTTTGTGTTGAATAAACTTCATTGAAATTCCTAGGAGTGCTCCTATATCTTTGTTTATATGTCTATTTTCAATCAACAGGAAGCACCCAGGTGATTTATCCTACAAGGTTTGAGTGCCACCCACCCTGGTTTATATATATATATATATATATATATCATTGTGGTATAGTATGTTACAGAATGTATCAGTATGGTATCAGAGTGTACCAGTATGATATGGTATCAGTATGTATATCAGTATAATGTGGTATCCTATGTTACAGAATGTTTCAGTATAGTATAGTTTCAGGAAGTCTCAGTATGTTATTGTTTAGAGTTTCAGGAATTCCGCTATTAATTAAATTCTATAAATGTATGTATGTATAGTTATTTATAAAGCGCCACTTTATAAATTATTTATGTACAGTATTAAAATACAATAAAGTCAAACAAGGGGGATAAATACATAGATAGTTCAGTACATAAATATATAACTTATGTAAATAGAAGTGCTAGGGCTTTGCCGCAAGAGGTAATGAGAACCCTGCCCCATAGAGCTTACAATATAGTTAGGTGGGTAACATACAGATAAAATGGAATGGGTATAAGTGCCGGAGTGAGACGTATGCAGTGCAAATAAAACAAATCAAATACTGTGCTGGTTACCAGATAGGTGGGATGTAAGGTTAGATTTAAACCTGCTAATTGAGGTTTCTTCGTGTAGAGAGAGGGGAATAGAATTCCAGAGGACAGGAGCCAAAAGAGAGAGAGGTTTAAGGTGAGAGGAAGCAGTACAAATGGGGGGGTCTGTACAGGACCTGGTTCTGCGATGAGCGGAGTGTACAGGCAGGAACATATGGAGAGACTAGAGAGGAAATATAAGGAGGAGCAGCAGAGCGAAGGGATTTAAATGTTTGGAGAAGGATTTTGTATACAATGCACTGTTTAACGGGGAGCCAGATTGTTGTCTGGTACAGATGAGATTTGGGATCCGGTTTATTAGAGAGCAAAACAATACATGTGGCAGAGTTAAGTATAGACTGAAGGGGAGAGAGGTGGGAAGCAGGAAGACCAGAAAGTAGTAGGTTGCAATAGTCCAGGCGCGACAGGATGAGAGCATGCATAAGCATATCGGTGGTCGGGAGAGAAAGGAACCTGCGGATTTTGGCTATATTGCGAAGGAAGAAGCGGCAGGTTTTTGCAACATAGTTAATGTGGTTCGAAAAGGAGAGAGAGGAGTCAATAATTACCCCTAGGTAGCGTGCCGATTGGATAGGGGAAATGGGGGTGTTGTCAACAGAGATGGAGAAAGATGGGACAGGATCAGTTCAGTTTTAGAAAGATTTAATTTGAGGTAGCGTTGAGACATCCAGGAGGAGATGGCAAAGGAGGCAGTCGGAGACACGTGATTGGATGTCAGGAGTTAGTGTAGGGGTGGACAAGTAGATTTGTGTATCATCTGCATATAAATGATATTTGAAGCCAAAAGTGGTAATAACATCTCCCAAGGAAATAGTGTAGAGGAAGAACAATAAGGGTCCTGCGGGACCCCCACACCAAGAGGAACTGGAGAAGAGGAGTTGTTAGCATAAGAAACAGAGTAAGTTCTGTCAGAGAGATAGGATAGAAACCAGGATGTCACTTCATTCCGAATGCCCATAAGGAGGGAATAAACGACTGTGTGATCGACTGTGTCGAAAGCAGAGGAGAGGTCAAGGAGGATAAGAATAGACAAGTGACCATTGGCCTTTGCTACCTGCAGATCATTCACAACCTTACATAGAGCCGTCTCAGTGGAATGCGCAGGACAGAATCCGGATTGCAAAGGATCCAATAGGTTATGAGCATGAAGGTAGTTGGCGATAAGGGAGAAGACTGATCGTTCTAGAAGTTTAGAGGCTATCGGTTAGAGAGAGACCGGGCGGTAATTGGCTAAACAAGTGGGGTCCAGCGAGGGCTTTTTTAGTATGGGCTTCACATGGGCATGCTTAAAGATGGAAGGGATAAATAATTTATTATTTTAAAGTTTAGATATTGCACCCTACTGGATTCAGTTAAGTACCTAATGTCTCACAAAGTGTCTTTTTCTGTAAAAATGTTTTATCATTTGGCAATGATCCTATTTTTACCTCTTCTCTCTCCACAATTTCAAGATTTGCACATTAAAATGATTAAATTAGATCGGAGATAGTAAATGAGTTACCTGAAGTGAAGCTGGGAGACCGGATGGAATTGCTCGGAATTGATTACGGTCTAGGCGTAAATAAATAAGCTTCTTTAATGGTTTGAAGGTCAAAGGGTAGACATTGCCGTCATGGAAATGGTTGCCTTCCATTTCAAGAGTTAGCAAGTTGCTTAGCCCTATGATAATGAGGGAAAGAACATTTTATTATACTGATAATATGTATTTTATAAATATGTATTTGTTTTACACTTTATTGGAATATAGAGGGTGCTGGTGAAAACTGATCCACTGCATGCTCAGTGTGCTATATCAGAGTAGCAATAGACACTTTGTCCAATCAGTCATTCCCTATGTTTAAGGTGCCCATCCTGCCAAATCCAGTTGGATCTGACAGGATTTGTCAAGTATGGACAAGGAGTGGGGCCTAAAAAAAGGCCGACAGTGATGACGATGATCATTCGCTGCTGGCATCACTGTCAATCAGCGGTATGTGTTGCTGCATAACTGACTGATCCCCATACGGCATTGGGCCCATATATGCATTTACCACGTGTACTGACAGATACCAATGGGATCTGCTGGCACACATGTGATGGGCACTTTTAGTGAGGGTAAAATAAATGTATGGCTTGTAATCAAAAATTGATTAAGAAAGGCGCATAGATGGTATTTAAAGGGACACTAAAGTGAAAAAATGACTTGCCTTCATCCTTTTCTAGATTTTTAGTGCTGCCAGGAACTTGATCCTTTTTTGCTCTCAGTGCTCCCTGTCACTAGATGTCCTTATGTCTTGTTCAGCTCACTCCTAGTTATTATGCATTCCTCCTCTCTCTGTGCCCAACCACTCCCTACATCTGAGGCACAGCTAGAGTGTGGAGCATGTGCAGTGGATATAACCTGTGCCTTCAAACAGCCAATAGCGTTCACCCAGTGATTTTGTGTTATAGTAAAAAGTAAAGCTGCTTTGCTATTGGAAGGTAAGCAGCACTGGCAGCTGTTATCACTGCTTGAATGAAATAAGATTTTCTTTAGCTGTAGGAGTTTGAAGGGGAGTATGTGGGGGGGTGGGGTGTTGGGGGACTTTGGAATTGATTTCTTTAGATACATTCTACATTGGGGCTCCAGTAACACAGACAGCACAAACAGCAAATAACTGGGATAGGTTTTCGCTGTAGGCACAGAAAGAGTACGGAGCAACAGATAACGCTTATTCCTTTTTGTGATCTTAATGCTTAATCATTTAGCCATACAAATTGGCGTTGCTTCATATAGTATGTATACGGTACTTTCTACATGTAATGTACCAGGAGGGTGATTGACAGTTCTTTACTGTCTAGCTGTGCCCTGCCCCCTTTAAAAAGTAAAACTGCCAGAGCTAAAAAAAAACAAACAAGGATTAAGATTGGTGGTAATCCTTATTACTGTGTGATTAGTTGGAAAATGATTTGGCACACCTTTAATTCATTACTCACCACTCCGATTGCGCAATATAACATCTAACTATGGTTGCAACATTCCCTCTCTATGCTGTGTATCCTTTCTGTCACGTGACCAATCAAATATCACGAGTTTCCTAAACTCCTGAAAATTCCGATGGAACAGACCTTTCCGTACGGTCAGACACATTTTGATGATCACAAAGGGGGGAGATTTACTTAGACCTTTGTAAGTCTGTTTGTTTTTTGCTGAATTGTCACTTATATACCGACATCTGTTATAAAAGAAACACATTGAAGGACTGATGATATATAATGTCCCACACTATTTAGTTTTTTCTATCTGCTGATCAGGAGACTGGCTGGGTTACTTTAGTTCAAAGGCAAATCAAAACTAAACACAATAGAACAGATGTGTGCACTCTACCTTCAGTACCTCAGATTGCCTGGGTGCAGGGTGTAACTACCAGGGGAGCAGGGAGAGTAACCGCAGGGGGGCCTGGGAGCCAATGGGGGCCCATTTTCTTATTTTTCCTATGACAGAAATAGCCTCCTCCAAGAAAACCACTGTGGGTGAAGAACGCATAGGGGTCCCACCATAGTTTTGCAGGGGGGCCCAGTGATTCCTATTTACGCCACTGCCTGGGTGCTGCTGTATATTATTCATATATAATCTACCCCTTTACAACTTTTTATAGGGCCAACTGTAACATAATAATGTTATAATCGGCATACTACTACTACGTGGTGTATGGAATAACTCATGGGATTGTTGATGCGAGTTCACCTTTTTCCCCGACTCTTTTGTGCCAAATTCTATCAAGCCAAATTCTCACTTGTCATTATGATAACCATGAAGGACTCTAGAGAGATCAATACCAATGACTGAATTGTTATAAAGGTTTTGAAATACAAAGGTTCATGTTCCCTTTAGTAGTGATGGCCAAATCTGATGGGTTTCGTTCTGCTGGCGGGTTTGTGGAATTCTGGTGTTGCAATTTCGCCGTAGAACCTTACAGTGCTATTAATCTGCAGCCACCAATCACATATTATCTAACTGAAGCAACCCATTCAAAAGCTGAAATCTGATTGGTTGCTTCAAAGAGAGAGTCTAATAAGCTGTGAGTGGTGCAAAAGTTTGCCTGTGCACCAGTGTATCTTACCACGAAAGCTGTGTCCATGCAGTTCCTTGAGCCCATTGTCGTTGATTTTCAGTTCTTGGAGGGAGAGTGGGAGGATGGGGAGCACAGTCAGACGGTTTCCATCAAGATTGAGCCGTTTGAGCTTTGTCAGGTTCTGAGAAATTTACATTGTTTTATTTTCATTCGAATGTACAACCTTTTTCCTATTACATTCAATTCATTTGGACTAATCATTCTGTTATTATTATTAACATCTGCGCAAAAACACACAATTAAGAATGACAAGTTTTTATATTCCACTGAAACAACAAACCGAAATGGAAATAAATTACTGCTGAATTGTGCGGCGATTATACGTTTTTATCTAATCACTAATTAACCCAGCCGATAGAAAGATATCGTAATAGGAAATTAGAACTGGGAAAACATTCAAATAAAATCCAGACTTCACAAAAGAGTGATTTATGGCTAGGCCCCATTGTCATGTGTGGTAGCGCATGCCAATGTAAAGTGTAAGGCCCCACTACACTACCTCCGTGCCCTAAGTGATTAAAGGGTATCTCCACCCTTAACAAAACCTTTTTCTGTAGTGTAGGGCACCCTATCCCACCCCCGGTTTGTCAAAATAAAGATCAAAACTGTACTTGTATGCCTTCGTTCCCCCAAAGTTCAGATCTCAGCCCCCGGAACTGCAAGAAGGGGGCGGGACCAGCAGCTGCGTCTGTGATTGGCTGAAAGGCAGCAAATCACGGATGCAGCTGCCAGCATTGCAGAACACCGGGGGAACAAAGCGATGTTTGGGGGTGGGATAGGGTGCCCTACACTACAGAAAAATGAATTAAAGTTAGGGCAACATTCAACACAGATAGATCGGGGGGAGGGGGGGGGGGGCTCCCCTGCACATGTCAACAGGGACCGGATGACATACAGACAGCTCCTCCAATACACACAGGGACTTTGAACAAGCACAATAAGAGACCCATTTGGAGCAGAGATGTAAGGTAAGGATGTTTTAATACTAGACAGTGGGGCCAGTGGGGGGTTAAATTTTAGTTTTGGGGGTTGACATGCCTTTTAAGGGGGAGATAATCTTAAACCATCTCCCTTTCAAGTAAATAGTATTTGGACTTGCAGTTTCCTTAACCACAAATATTATACAGGCATTAGGGTTCCAATTTACTACCTTTCTGGACTATTGCCAGCCATATTAACAGTGTAACTGCCACCAAGGTAAGTAGCCAATAGTTTAATCTCTTCTGTTTACCAAGATCAGTGACATCCTTTTTTATTATGCAGATAGAATAGAAAGGTAAATAGCTTAAGGTTACTTTCAAATGGTCGTCAAACGCCATTTACTGAAAGTTTCCTGAGCGGTTCCCTGATGTCGCGAATAGAGAAAGGCTACATGTAGTGTTTTTCTAGTGGCAAACATCTTTATCTGCTTGTTTTAACCGTCCATATGAAAGAAGCCTAAAACTGTCAACTCAAAAATAGCATACAATTGCAAAGATTTAACATCTATCTCTAGATTCTTAAATAAGAACATATGAAGGGCAACTATACTGGACTTTACATGTAATAAGCACTTATTCTAAATGTCAATGCATGTCTTTTTGTCTTTTTTCTCAGGCTTAGTGTCCCACTCGTAATCAATGACTCCTTTTATCTAACATGACTTTTTATGAAGTCATGCATGCTCAGTAATCACTATGAGCCATAAATAGGAAAGGAAATTTACCATTTTTCATTTCACACATACCAACAGTCCCCCATTCCAGTTACAGCAAAACCGCACACAGCAGAAGAGTTTATGACAATAAGGCACATAAACTCACAGCTGAAATGTAAGATGGTTCAGATTTGATACCTTAAGAAACAGATCAACAAAATAAACTGTGAAGTGGTAGTTGGAAGAATTATAGTTTCCAATGACAATTATCTTTACAACTGTACTTAGCTGAAGGCTAGTTACACATAGAATATTTCAGCCCAGGCGACAATTCGCAGATATAGACCAGTCTGCCAGACCAAAATATTGTTGTAATGTGGCCAACATTTTGTAACAAACGATCGTATGGTCCATAGGAGAATGCTCAATCCCATGAAATTTACCAACATGTCCAACTAGGACAAAAACAGGCATCAGTTGGTGGCAACCTGGAAAAGTACAGCTGATATTTTAAAACGATTTGCAGAAATATTGTCATTTTGGACAAAATGTCACCTCGTGGGTACCTATCCTAAATGTCCTTCACTTTTATTATTGGATAATCCATGGATCCCCTAATGAAAGGGTAATGAAAGAGGAATAAACGTGTTTCTTCAACTAGAGCTCCTGAATCCTGTACTTTTTTTTTGTTGTTTAAATAGATTTAATTGCTCACAGCTCCATAACCAATGCAATTTCACAGGCAATCTTTACACTTTAAAGGCTACATTTGAGCTTAAATGTATGAAAAACTAAAAACTATAGTTAATAAATATTTAATTGTATGGAAATCACCCATAAAAAGTGATGAAAATAGGGTCAGTAGTTGGCTAGTAAAACAACCATGAGAAAATAATTACAGGAAATGGGGGTGAAACACGAGGAATAAGTTTCAAATAACAACTTGACTGGAATCTTTAGTGATTATGTTTTGGTATTTAAAAGACCAGTCATGGAATCTGTCTGTGAGAATTTAAAGGGGAACTTCTGTAAGTCCTCCAAACAACATTGAATCTGAAGAAAGAGCAATAAGATTAAAGGGCTTGTTTTACCTGTTAACTTATTATTATTATTTCCTGATGAATTGATTATTGAAGCATTGAATAAATATCATCACTGATTATACGAATTGCCTTATTTCTTCTCTATATATGGCAGCCCCAGAAACACATTTTCACTATACTGTACTTACCTTTACCAAAAATGCTTCTATCTTTGCACAAAACGATTCCTTGCTGACTTCATGGCCAAAGGCTGACAGTCAGACCCAATGGTGTCTCTTTTGGTGCTGTGTGGCGCATTAATAATATGAACAGCACCAGAGGAGTCTTCTCCCAGTTGGCGAGGGTTTGTGCTGTGTAAGCAAAGTAAGATTTTACTTACCTGACCGAGTGATCCAACGACATTAGACTGATCCTGCTGGAACCGCCTTTCCGGTCTTATTTGCGAGATACATTTGATCGCAAATCCTATTCATTTTGTGATCACATGTCTGTCACTAAGAAGAATGGGAAAGGCGGTTCCGGCAGGATCAGTCTAATGTTGTTGGATCGCTCGGTCAGGTAAGTAAAATCTTTTTAGTTTATGGCCACCTTAAAGGGCATGTCCACCCCCAAAACTAAAATTTAACCCACTACTGGCCCCACTGTGTAGTGTAATAAAATCCTTACATCCCAGCTCCAAATGGTTCTCCTGTAATGTCCCTGTAAAGTCCCAAAAACTGGTCACCAGGAGCACTGGATGGGAGGGGAAGGAGTTTGGAATCATCAAAAGGGAGCATGTGTCTAAAATTTAGAGGTGTGGCAAGAATGTGCACATGCACCCAAATACATATTCCAAGTAAATTGTAATAACTGAAGTTGTATTTTACGCTCCATTACTGTTGTTAGTAGGGATGATTTCAGATTATCGGGGTATACAAATCTGGGTTCTCCTTTTAAAGTGATGCTTATAGCTCTAGAATTTGAAAGTGAATTGATATCTTTTACTTCATTGCAAACAAGGTACCAACAATTATAAAATAAAAATTCTCTGTGCATGAGTATCAGCTGTGAACATCTGTGAAAACGCCGAACACGTATTTTAGTATCTTACTTTGAAAACATCAGATGCTAAACCCGAATCCTCAATTTTGTTCTTGCTTAGATCCAACCATTCCAGATTAGGCAAACCAGAGAAGGCTCTTGCTGGAAGCTTAGAGATTTCATTTTCTGGAAGGAAACCAAATAAGAGATCTGAGATCTTTGTATATCCTTCAATATTGTGGATTTAATCAGACTTACTGTCATGGAGAGGGCACAAACCAGCATGCATGTATCTCATATCTCATACCCTAAAGAAAGGTATCAGGAGCATCCTTTTTGGGATACATCAAAGCAGACACAGGGAAATGATATACATGGAATGATAACAATTTCTGTCTCGGTGCGCTTGCAGCTATGGCATTAAGATCACAAGGATATCATGAAAAACATTTTTTCTTGGCACAGTTAATGGCGGATACTTCTGTTAAAGCATCAGATTTTATTTTCATTACAAAGCAGATGGCCAAAAAATATTATTTTACTTTCCCCTATACCCTTTAATAACTATGTAACAAGCAGGTTTTGTATTTGGTCATGGTTGGAAGGCAAAATATAATTTGACATTTATCTTAGTGCAGACCTGGTTTGTGTCACCAAAAATCAGTCTCTTGCTGTGTGCGGCTCAGAAATTCTCAGATTACAAATGACGATTGGCAGGTAAAATGAGTCCCTGCTTATTTTTGTTTGATATTTAAATGGGACACTTTATTTATGCAGTGACAGAATGGTATCTGGCTCCTCCCACAGCCAGTGTCCCTGACAAAAGCGAGCATGTGTTAATAAAGGAGAGGGCAGACTGTGGGCGGAGACTGAGAGCTTTCAGTTACTGCATAAGTTTTCTATGGCCATTTGGTTGAAATCTTAATAGGCCCCTTTTTTTTTATCCCTGAGTCCAAGGCAATTATGGCCCTGCAATTGACACTATTATAAAAGGCCAGGCAGATGATGTGTGCAATCTTTGCTAGCTTAAAAGGAAAGTTCGGTAGAAAATATAATTATTCTTTAAATTATTAGTTTATATTATGCACAACTTGTTATTCTACATAGTCTCTTCTATTTTGAAAAATCAGTTGAATTCATGCTATTCCCTGCTGTTGACATTAGTGAGCTGCCATTTCAGGTTATGTAACAGTCCTTCTTCTTCCCAGAATGCACACTACCTTGGAATGTTCCTTACAGTAATTTCTACTGATTGGCTGTGGGATGGATCAAACATGCTCAGGTCTCTACTGAGCAACTGAATCAACCCAGGCGCTGGGTTAAGGACCATAACAGTCTCTAATAGGGGTCCTGCATACAGGAAGTCAGTATTTCAGAAGCATTTATTTATACAAAGACACAATGCTGAATGGGCAATTTAAGGTCATTGGGATGGAAAAATACTGCTTTTTTTATGCATTTGCACTGAACTTTATGCATTTAACCCAATTAAACTAAAAGCTCCTTTATTTGTTTTTAACAGACTTCTCTTTAGAGAGCTGTAATCAAACTATCTTTGATATGCCTAACTATTAGCGCACTATAGGGAAAGTGGCAAATATACCCATACTACCAACAAAAATACGTGCACCAAACATTCTTTATATGAAGACTGGCATTTATAGATATGAGTGCCATATTACTGGTAGAAGCATTCTTTGTGAACCAATGAACAGCGCCCTCTTGCTGCCATAATCTATGTATGCTAACATTACCGGTCTGTAATTAATTCATTATTCATGAACTGGTTTATACACAGTAAAATCTGAACGGGAGAACCAGAGAAACTCCATCTGTCTAGTGACCAGCCGCATACACATTGTGAGCTGCATATGGGATCCAGATGAAAAGAATAAACCTTCTCCAGCACTCATCAGCAACAAGTGGTTTTAATTCCAAGATAACACACAAATAATATTATTAAGTTGCTAAATACTCCATGACAAATCTGAATTCCTTATTGTGTAAAAAGAATAAAGAACCAGGTTCAACATGGATATTAGGAAGCAGTCATCTGATTTTTAAGGGGTCCATTTTGTTAAAAGACAATTGTAAAGCACTAAAGCATAATGTATGACATCCTGATACAAGAGGTCACATAGGGGCCCTGTTGACAGAAGGAATTCTATGTTGATGGGATTTAATGTTTTTGGTTACTGTAGGTAAAGGGCACTTGTAAAACTTTAGAACTTTTGGTCAGTTTCTGTACAACAGCAAAATATTATGGTAACTTACTGTAAATTGCCCTGGGAAATGGTCCAGGGAACATGTCCCTGCGGGAAGAACAGCAAAAAAACAGAAGTAGTGCACACGAGGGGGAAGAGACATCTTCCCTGGACCATTTCCCAGGTCCCAGAGCCATTTTACATTAAGTTACTGTATCACTTTTACAAAAGTTTTGAAAATTCCTTGAAAATTCGAATTTCAAAAAATTCGGAAAGCGGAATTCAGGAAAATTGGAGATCCATTTCGGAAATGGGTTCAAATCCATGATCTGGCCATCTCTACATATTACTCAGTAGTAAGTCAGTAAAATGATGATACAGTAGAGAAATATGCAGGTTGAACATGCTTTTTTGGCACCACCCAAAAACTTACAGTATATCATTGGGGTGAGATATCAGAACTGACGACAGCCAATCACAAGTTTTCTTTGCATTTTCCTTATGCAGTTAGTGTTGAAAGGAAGCATTCGATTGGTTACTATTTGCTACTTGATTGGGACAAGCGATTGCTGAGGTTATATAATTAAAGGAGAATTGTGGTCTCCAAACAAGGTAAGTTTAAATGAAAGGCCGGTTTCCTACCTTTAAAACGAGCCATCAACCACCTCTATACGTGCTCCACAGCCCAAGATATACAGAAATGACTGACCAGAAAGTTAATCGGTGGGAGGCTGACTTGTGACATTCCTGAGGCGTCTCCTGCACAGTGCTGCCGGCGAGCACAGCCTCAGACTCCCTCAGTGTGGGAGAGAGACAGGAAGTCCCTCCTCTTCTCTGCTGTGTGAAGTCCTGACAGAGAAGGTAAGGGAATCTACAGCACAGTTCGGGGGGGGGGGGGGCTGAGTAACCCACAGCACCTGAGAGTGGGTTATGGGGGGCCTGCAACTAGAGGGACCATGGGTCCATGAGTGGGAGGGCAGGAAGCAGGAAGTGCAGGGGGCCTGGTGATGCTGCTGCCATATCACACACAAACATGTAAATATTTTCAAAACTATGCAAAATAAACAATGGAAATAAACTGCAAACATTCTCAGGGGAGCAATTCCTATCAATTTACCTCAATTTACCTAAAGTCATTTTTGGACCACAGTTCCCCTTTAAAAGTGTTTTTTTAGAAGGGGCAAACTGTTAAAAGGTATGTAAACCTCCCCCTGCTTGATGATAATTATGGCCATCTCAGTGTTTAATTATTGTTTTTAACTATTATGTCCCCTTTAAGGAGCTTCATAGTGTATAAGGGAATGTCACACAGTAAAAGCAAATGTTCAGTAATTCAACATTTTCAGTATTCAGCATCTTTTCTTCCAATTATTATTTCCAGAATACAAATATATTCAACAAGACTATGGGAATAACAGTTCCATTCCACAAAATAAAGGAGCAGGGGAAATAAGAGCATGGACAGGCTGGAGTGTGCTGAGATATAACATACTATAACCTGAATACATCATAGATGTATGATACTGTAATAAATATATGGACTTACTAACACTGGCCTTGGGGAGTGAAAAATAAATTGAATGAACATGATGTTCGGAATGCTGAAAGCTGTGGTTTAAAGCTCTAGTTAAGCTGTACATCTTGAGCAACTATATTTTCAGCAGCTTTTTTAAGGCCTCACATGGCTATGGGAAAGTCTTAATTACTGTAGCTCAGCATGAGACAATGTCAAGAAAAAGTATTCCTGTTAAAAGTGTCCTCATCAATAGAGATGTCCGAACTTCGCAAAATCCCGTCCTCTCGAGGATCCGCGAATTTTCGGGAGCGGACCCATTAAAACCCAAAAAATCCTTGAAAATACGAGAAATCCTCGTAATTTCGAAAATTTTCGAAAATGCGGGTCGGAAAAGTTCGGAAGGCGGAAAACCCGCAATATCCGCCATTCGTGAACGATGTAAATCCGCAGCGGATTCGGGTTTGGATCCGCGAACTGGGCCATCACTACTCATCAAGTGGTTAAAATTTCCCTCTTTTAAAATATCACCAAATCAAGAAATGTAGATGTAAAGTATATGTTTTCCTACCAGCTAAGTAGAGTGTCTTCAGCCCAAGATCTGTCATTAGGGGCAGGTATTTCATCTTAGTATTTGCACAAGCAATAGTGGACTCGGAGAGTAGACATCCAGCAGGGAGAGATGGGATTGGATACTCTGTTGGTGGGACAGGCAAACTGTTGGTCACTTTGCTATCCACTATTTGTTCCTTCAGATGTTCCTCTTCTTTAGGATGTTGCTCAGACCCACTTTTTGCTGAACTTTGTGTGACTTTCTCTAGAGGAAGAACTGGAGAGAATAACAAGTGGGGATACTTACTAAGCAGCGATGTTGACATTTTTGGACAGTCTATGGCCGTGTTTCTCAACCTTTTTATCTGTGGGGACCCCTTGAAACTATTTTCCTGTCTCGGGGAACCCCAATATAAAATTATGATTATATATTATTATTTTTCTTTCTCAGTCATCAAATCATCAAAATACATATTTTATACAAATATAAATGATAGATCTATAAATATATCTCAATATGCACTCAAATTCACCTCAGATGGGAAACCCTTACATAAAAACATATTATTATTTCTTTTTATCTCTCAGACATTAATACACAAAACACATAATTCATAGAGAATATTGATACATTTATAGAGAGATGTATCTGTATCCATCAAAATGGTGGATCCGTACAGTTTCTGTCGACCTCAATGCAACCTCTCAGGGACCCCTAGGGGTCCCCAGATCCCCGGGTGAGAAACACTGGTCTATGGGGTGGCTTCCAGTCAAGCAAAGAATAATATTCTATACCCTTCTATTGACCTTTAACTCTCTACAATCTGCTGCACCCTTCTTGGTCCCTTATGTTCCTGGCCGTGCTCTCCGTTCCTCACTAGGAAATCTTCTCCACTAACCCCGAACAAATACTGCTGCCTCCCGCCTTAAACCATTCTCTCTTGTTGCTCCCTGCCTTTGGAACCCTCTCTCGCTTCGCCAGGTGACATCCATTAATACTTAATTTAAACTGTTTTCCTACCTTTCTGAGCACCAGCACAACAATTGATTGTTAGCCATCTCTAACACTTTGCACCCTTCCCTTCACTTGTACTTGTATGTCATCCCACCCACTTAGATTGTAAGCTCTTCGGGGCGGGGATTTTATTCCTAATGTGCACACCACACATTATTAATAATTTATATACTGTATATGTATTCTTAACCCATGTAGAAAACTTACAGGGTAATTCAATAAAAGTTCCTATCATTAAAAATGGTGCTAATTTTGCCCCAACCAATCAGATGTTAGTTTTCAAATGTTAAATAAGATCTGATTGGTTGGGGCAAAATTAGTACCATTTTTAATGATAAGAACTTTTATTGAATAACCCTGTTAATTTAATTTTTCTTTATCTGTATAATTGGTTGCACTTATCCCCTGTATTTTATAATGTACAGCGCTGTGGCACTATATAAATACAATTATACACACATACATATATCTGCCTGCGATAAATTGTTGCAATTTATAGAAAATAATTAATAAAATTCCAACCTTTTCTACCAGATGGCGAAATTTTATCCACGTATTGCAAATAAACATTTTTTGGCATTAAACCTTGTGAAAACCCTAGTGGTGTTTATAGTAGCAAAAGGTTTAACAGAAAAGTTTTTTTTTTTAAATGTTTTTTACTTTTATTTTTAAGAATAAGCCCCTGGGCTTTTAGGCAAAAAAAAGAGAAAAGGCATTAGAATTAGTTACACCATTAAGAGATAATTCACCTGGTGCTTAGTGGTGCTAATTGTGGCCCAAGCTATCAGAAGATCGATTGGGGCAATATTAGTACCATTTTTAATGATAAGAACTTTTCTTACATAGGCCTGAATATTTTGTCACTAGGTAATATTTGTGTTAGATAGTACTTTAAGGCACTGGGTATAAGCATTATATAAATGGGGTACGTTATTTTTCACCCAATTTTTTTCGCAAAAAATAAACTGTACATTAGCAATCTTTAAAGTTTCTACAGAATGTTTAGGACATTTCTAAAGCTCTGTATATAAGATAATTATTGTCTGAAATGGGCTACAACAACCAATGTGCATGGAGGTTCTCCTAGACACCCTTAACTGATCTCCATTGATCTGGATCATTAGATTAATCCCTATTGGAGCAATAGTTTAAACATGTCCCTAAGGAATCAAGTAGGATATGGAGAGTTTAAGGTTAGAAAGATCCCCTCTCACATATGCAAGTAAGGACCGGAAACTTCGACTTTTTTCAATGATTTCCAAACGTACAATAATCCTCAAAAATACGCTCAGAAATTACTTTCCAGTTTCCGATCGTATTTTCGAGGATTATCCAATGTTCAAGGCTGTTTTCGAGGATTATAGAATGTTCAAGGCTGTTTTCGAGGATTATCGAAAATAGCCCCGAATGTTCGATAATCATCGAAAATGCACTCCGAAGTCCCGAAAGTGCGTTCCGGGTTTATTTCTGTCTACAAACACTATAATATACTTGAATAAAAAACATAGATCTTGGATTCTATTCCAACTAGAAACCTTTGTGTTATCTTTCCTGTAGTACAGGGCAATATGTTGGCAATTAATTGGCTATCCATGAGAGAGCTTTATACCTTTACCAGAAAATACTGTATTACCTTGTTTAGATTGATCTTTCCCTGCTTTCTTTGTTTTTTCAAGGGAAGAACCCTTTTCTCCATTTGATTCTCCCATAGAGTTGTCCTTCTTCAGGATCTTTGCTTCCTGTTTCCAAGAGGTCACATTCTTTTTACTAGAGGTAGACTTCTTTAGGTCCACTAGTTTGTCCACTTTAGTTTCTTCTGTTCTTTTTGTGTGTGTCATGGTCGACCCCCTAACAGGTCTAGGGGTTGTGTTTACTGTTTCCTCCTTCACCTTGATCTCCTTCTCTTTGTTATTTTCATCCCTTTTGCTTTTTTGTGACATTGTCCTCTCCCGGGCAGGTGCAAATGTGGACAAAATAATTTTAACTTTAGGTGATTCTAAAGAGAAAAAAAGTGCAGTTGAAAGGTTCAGAAATATATTGATCCCTTTGGCATGGACTATTTTAGAAGCCTATAGCCATGATTGCTAGCAATCATTAAAAACCATAATAGGGTAATATCCCTTATTTATACATTTTTGTTCCATTGATTTCCATTAAATAGTTTGAGGTTGTAGCCTACTGTACTCTGTCTGCAAATCATTATTTCCACATTAGTGCTTTAGAATCTATGTAAGATAACATCCATAGACCAGATTACTGTTGTTTTCTACTCAATGGTCCATTTCCCTAATAATATTTTTTTTCCTTCTGTTACCAAACCCTGAGTATTAGAGTTTTGTGTGTTTTATGTAGTGGATAATGCACCCCCTACTGTAAATTATAAGGATATTAGAAGTCACAGAGTTCTGGCACCATATAAAAGCATGAGGCTGATGCCCAAGTGCCCAATTTTTCAATATCCCTTTAATTTACAGTAGGAGGTGTACCGGTATTATCCATTATAATCTACCCCTTCCCTCTCATTTAAAGAGGGAATATAATGGAGCAGCACAGTGGCTTAGTGGTTAGCACTGATGCCTTGCAGCACTTAAGTTCTGAGTGCTGCGTGGGTTTCCTCTGGGGACTCCAGTTTCCCTCACAATCATAAAGACATCCTGATAGGTTTTATGTGTCAAATAAATGTGCTTAGATTGTAAGCTCTTTGGGACAGGGCTTGATGTGAATGTATACATGTAATTGTATCAGCTTCTGTCCATTGATGCCAGATCATTTCTGTTTCCTATTCCTGCTACTCATATTGAAGGGAGATGCGAAAGGGCACTTAACAAATGGCCGTAAGTGTTATCCACAGGCAGTATGGAGGAGGGGAGATAGCAGGCCTTTTGTTTGAAACTACCTCAGTTCTTGGTTATAATCAGCACGCTACTACGTATAAAGGATATAATTTACAGCAGGATCCCATTGGGATCCAATACAGGGGTAGGTTATATAATTATTTTTCACCCTTCACACAGACATAGTACAATAATATGGCAAACGTATAAAAAGTAACGCCCTCTTGTACAGGTGCTTACAGGACAAGACAAATAAAGAAATGTTTGTACGTGAAACCCCACTTTTGAAGAGGTGGTCACTGCTGGTTAAATCTGTACTAGTGGTGTGGTTTATCTAAAAACTTAATTTGGCTTAAATCTGAGGATCCCTTCACTATCACGGACCTGCCAGCTTTGGTCCAGAATCTGCAGGGCTTGTGTGTGTCTGAGTGCAGTTATCGTTTCATGGGCAGGGGAAGGTTGGAGCATGTGCGGGCGAATTTTCCTAACAATAATTTCTACTGATTGGCTGTTGGATGGGTCAAACATGCTCAGATCTCTATAGATCAACAGAATCAACCCAGGCTCTGAGACCATAACAGACACTATTAGGGGTCCTGCAAACAGGAAGTCGGTACTTTGGAATCATTTATTTATATACAGAGAGATCTTTGCATGGGCTCATTATGGTCATTGAAACAAGAAAATACTCCTAGTCCTATTATACTATTTGTGCTGAACTTACCCTTTAAAGCACTGTTGCTTAAAATTTTTGCCCTATAATAGTATATCTTCCCCCAGCCCCAACCGCTATAAAATAAATTTAAGAAAGTGCCCCCCGATATTTACTTACCTTCCCTCCTTCTGCTTGCAAGACACTGAAAGCAGGGGGCGGGCCCAGCAGCCGCGTCCGTGATTGGCTGAGAGGCAGCTAATCACGGACGCGGCTGCCCGTTTCTTAGAATGCCTGGGGAGAGAGGGAAGGTAAGTAGAGTTTGGGGGTCTTTCGTAAAATTATTTTTTAGCGGTTGGGGCTGGGGGAAGATATACTAATATATGGGCTAGGGGTTTAATGGTAGGGGGAGGGATCGCAAAACGGGAGGGAGAGGGAGGGAGAGGGAGGGGGAGAAGGGCTGCAGTGTGCATGCCGAACTTCTCCCGGAGGCGAGATAGGAGGCAGAGTCCTATATGGACTCTGCTATCCTCCTGGTGGGCAGTTTTTGGGACTTTGGGGGGGGACTACAGGAGAACCATATGGAGCTGGGATGTGAGGTAAGGATTTTATTACACTACATGATGGGGCCATTACTGGGGGGGGGATTATAGTTTTGGGGATGGACGTGCCCTTTAAAAAGCCTGATACAGTATATCTTCAGCTGCAACAAGCTGCCCTGGTTATTGGCACATTTACTTACCAGGTAATACATAGTAATTAAGGTTGAATAAAGACATTCGTCCATAAAGTCCAACCTATTCCCTTTTTTTTTTTTTTTTTTTTTAACCCTACCTAACAGTTGATCCAGAGGAAGGCAAAAAACCCCAGCTAAAAAGGGGGGGGGGAAAAATTCCTTCCTGACTCCAAACGGCAATCGGAAAGTATCCCTGGATCAACCAGATCTATATGCATTAATACCAGTAATTCTCAATATTTTTTAGTTTTAGAAACTTATCCAGGCCTTTTTTAAAGTTATTCAATGAACTTGCCATTACCACCTCTGCTGGAAGACAGTTCCACAGTTTCACCGTTCTCACTGTAAAGAAACCTCTCCTAACTTGAAGATGTATAACCCCCGGGTGCAGACAGTTATGACCCTTCAAAGAAACTTCCTATTGCTGTT
Source organism: Hymenochirus boettgeri (assembly GCA_019447015.1). Classification (NCBI taxonomy): domain Eukaryota; kingdom Metazoa; phylum Chordata; class Amphibia; order Anura; family Pipidae; genus Hymenochirus; species Hymenochirus boettgeri. The sequence goes on along the minus strand of JAACNH010001644.1, from coordinate 45,079 downwards.
CTAAATACTTGCTAATGTATTTCCATAAACACATGGAAACAGAACAGCTGGCACATTGCAGTGAGTACAGATCTTTAATTATTATTCTAATTGTTTATATTTTGTAATTCTAAGGGACATTCATTGCCTTGCGTGATCTTTCCCCTCCATGTAAATAAAGTTTCTGTTGCTCATGTCTCTATTTACTCTCCAAGCCAGTGAGAGAATATTTACATTTGTTTGTCCTCCAGTCCTGGTACAATACATGCAGTCTAGTTTTGCTCTCCGTGGTTACACATTTCCACAAATGGGATTTGTTTCTGTCTAATATTAGTTGTAATTATTCCGAGAGAGACTGTGTGTAAATCCTACACTCTTGGAATCAATCTTGGTACTTGACCAGAGGAGGCGCTAAAGCCAATCAACTAGATTTTAACTGGTCAGATTTCCCTTGATGGGATGGTTTCTTTGGGCTAGGCCACACTGATGCGCTTTTAAGCACAAATCCGATTGCACTTTTAAAGCGCACACTAGTGTGCCCCATTGATGTGGCCACCCTAGTGCGCTACTGAGCGATGCGCGTGTAATCGGAAAGCATGTGATCTGCATGTATTGCGCAATCGCATGTGCTCCAATTGCAAAACATTGGACGATCACACGTCAATACACTCTCGCGCCGATGCAGTATGACCTCACTCAAAAAGGAAAACTATACTGTCTTCAAAGCTCCAAACAACCCCCATCCAGGGTTAGGTAAGGACCTAAACCACCGTGGCCTCACCCAGGGTTACCAGATTCTTGCATGTTTTGCAGGTGGGAGGAAGCAGAGCATGAAGCAGGAGACTGAGAGGACGCGGAGGGGCAGAGAGGTGAATGTGAGAGGTAAGTTGCAATATTTTGCATGGCTTTAAAGCCACAATTGAAAAAGCTTTCATTTTGGTGCAAAAAACTAGTGCAATAGGCATCGCTAAATTTGTTGCATCGCTTCCACTGTGCTATTTCCAAAGTTCTTTGGCAATGCAAGATGGGTTCGAAACCCTCAATAACCAGATACTACATCGGTTAACATGGGTTTTGCACTTCTCCTCTTAGCACATGATTTTGCATCTCCCTGCTGGAGTGCCAAGCTTTGACATTTCTGCTGCAGGTGGTCAGCACTGTCAGTTTGGGGTCAGCACTGCTCTTTTAGGCTGGGTACACACCAGCAGATATTTTCGGCCGACCGACTGATTCACAGCACTTTTGGACCGGACAAACGGACGTGACGGTAAATTCCGATCGATCGTGCGGTTCCCTGTGGGAACGCACGATCGATCGTTCGCACTTTTCCGGCCGCGACTGCCGGACATTTATCCCAGCAGCGCGCTTGCTCGGGTCAAATAGTCACTTCATGTGTACCCAGCCTTATAAGGAGGCGTCTTATTGGAGAGAGGGCATATATGTAAGCAATGATAGCTTTGCATATTACAGTAATTCCTTAATATAACAGTAATGTGTAAGCAATGATAGCTTTGCATATTACAGTAATTCCTTAATATAACAGTTTTTTTTGCACAACCAAAAATAAACAAGACACAAAAGGAAAACGTCTGTGTAGAAAGGCGTCTCCCAGCATTCTCAGCCAGGATGTCCAACCTTTCAGATCCTAGTGTAAATTTAAACTAGAGTCAGGAATCCTATGACGCTGACCATAAGAAAATAACAGCATGCTGTCAGTTCTGTTCCAGCTCCCCCCAGAGCACGCCCTCTACATTACTAAGGGAATAAAAATAAAAGGCAAACTGTACCTGCACCTGTAGTTCTTTTCTTATCTGTAGATGTCATCCTTTGTCTGATGGGGCTTTGCCTTGATGTTGCCTTATTCCACAATGGATCCTTTTCACCCCCATTGTTATATCCTTTCTGATCCATTTGATTCAGGCCTGTGCCATTCCTGGACATCTTTGGAAGAGTTTTTAAGGCTCCTCTTGTGAACCCCAACATGGCCACCAGAGCCAATGATAAAGGAAGTAGATTCATATTGTAATAATGTGACAAATAAAAAGGAAGGACCTGTGGACCATACAGTAGCTAGGAGCCTGCCACACTGCTGTACAGAGACTGCAACGTTTTCCCAAAATCCAATCTGAGATTTTTCCGAGATCAGATTCCCCAGAGAGAGCAATTTAAACATAAGGTGAGCTTCTTGTCCTTCAACCCCCCTTCTCTGCAAAGCTGAGATTCTTTTGCCTAAAAGCAAACACCATTACCAAGTGCCATTTCCTTTAATTATCGAAGCAAGATGAATCCCAGCCTTTTCACCCCCACTGTATAAAGTAGCTGGTCTGGGGAACCCAATATTCTATCTAGAATCTGTTTTATAGGAGATTGGAAACCTACCAGTTCCTGGCAGGGGCTCTTTGAATATAAAATTGCAGCACAGTGTTTGACTTCGAGGTCCGTGGCCTAGTCACCATGAATAGGGCTTCTGTTTGTTAACAAGCAGTGCACAGTGGGGAGGAAAAAGGAGGCATTAGATTTAAGTCAACATTATGCAAGCGTTATCAGCATGTACACTACAGACTTCCAGTGTGTAGCATGCTTATGTACCTTATGGAAATACAAGATTCCTGGGTAATGTTCCAGAACCTGTGTATCCGTTGTATCTTTCTAAAATACATCAAAATCAAATACATTTTCATACTATGGAAAATTTCTTGCAACAAGAACAGTTTAAACTGAAAAAGTTCCTTCCTAGTTTAATATGGTAAATCCTTAACCCCATTCATCTTTCATTGCGCATGTGCACAGTACAACTTTTATTGAGTTTTGAAGGTCATATAGATGTCATATCCCAATAAGCATCTATTGTAACAATGTTGATTTAATTTGCCCATTGAAATGTTTCAATAAAGTTGTTTTTAGAGAAGGTGGTTGGCCTCTTTTTCCTTTATGGAAGTGTTCCCGGTGGTGAGGACCGGCACTCCTTACTAATACAGCATGCTGGCCTTGGGTAGCCCCATCTTTATCTTTGGTGTGATTTATTAAGTTTTATTATTTTTGATATTTATTCAAAATTGCTGCAATGGGACAATGTTAATCTAGGATATGTGGCCAATTACCAAGGGCACAGCATCTACATGCATTGGGTATACTGAAGACAAATTTTTACAGGCCTTAAGCGTAGTACACACAATAACGATAAAGGGATGAAAATTTCCCCTGTCCCTGAAGTATAGGGTTGTGCCCATGGTTGTAGAAAGTGTGGCATTCCCGAGCAACCCCCTATTCTTTATATTGGGAGAAGGCTCAGGACGGTGTGTAGCCACATCATTTAAATATAAAAGAAACTGTCTGACACCTTTCAAAGATTGGTACAGTGTGTACCTAGCTTTATTATTATTATCATTAATATTATCATTAATAAGTTACAAAATATTACTTAGCACTTAGGTATAAGTCTGGGGTATGAACAGCACAACACATTTCTTTTATACTACAAGTATTTCATTGTATAGTATAATAAAGTATTTGTATAGTATTAGTATTGTATAGTATTGTATTAGTATTGTATTAGTATAGCATTAGTATTAGTATTGTGTAGTATTAGTATAGTATACTATTAGTATAGTATTAGAATAGTATTAGTATAGTATAGTATTAGTTTAGTATTGTATAGTGTTGGTATAGTATAGTATTAGTATAGTATTAGTATATTAAAGTATTAGTATTGTATAAGTATTGTATAGTATAGTATTAGAATAGTATTAGTAAATATGCTTGTGAAGGTTCTCATTCATCCAGGTCATGGTATATCTGTTGTATTCAATTAGATCAACTGGACTTGAAATGTAGTTCTTGAAGACGTTTCGCTAGTCATCCGACTGGCTTTCTCAATTCAGAATGACTTGTACAAGAATCTGTGGCAATTATGTACCCTGGAAAATCCCAATTAGCATATCACAGCCAGGTGTTAAGGGTGTGATTAGATAGTGGCTAAGAGGTGTTATAGGAACGCCCAGAGTAAGGTGTTAAAACAGCATTGTACATGGCAGACAGTTGGTGTCGAACCCCCCACCTCTATTTAGGCTTGGTTTCTTTATTTTCACATAAATGGCCTCTTTAACACCTCACTTGAACCAGTCACGTTCCTTCGCCAGTATGTTAACATTACAATCTTCAAAGGTATGTCCTTTATCCTTAAAAAAAACATCGTATCCCTGTCTGCTTTAAACCGAACAACACACTGAGGCAGCAATTGGTACATCCGAAAGACCCAATACCAAAACACAAGAAAAGCGACATCATATATGCAGTGCAGTGCAGTGAAGAATGCTCTGATTTGTATGTGGGGGAGACCAAACAGCAACTGCATCAACGTATGGCCCAGCACAGAAGAGCCAATTCCTCGGGTCAGGACTCAGCCGGTTATCTGCATCTTAAGGATAAAGGACATACCTTTGAAGATTGTAATGTTAACATACTGGCGAAGGAACGTGACTGGTTCAAGAGAGGTGTTAAGGAGGCCATTTATGTGAAAATAAAGAAACCAAGCCTAAATAGAGGTGGGGGGGTTCGACACCAACTGTCTGCCATGTACAATGCTGTTTTAACACCTTACTCTGGGCGTTCCTATAACACCTCTTAGCCACTATCTAATCACACCCTTAACACCTGGCTGTGATATGCTAATTGGGATTTTCCAGGGTACATAATTGCCACAGATTCTTGTACAAGTCATTCTGAATTGAGAAAGCCAGTCGGATGACTAGCGAAACGTCTTCAAGAACTACATTTCAAGTCCAGTTGATCTAATTGAATACAACAGATATAGTATTAGTAAAGTATTGTATAGTATTAGTATAGTACAGTATTGGTATAGTATAGTATAGTATTAGAACGTGACTGGTTCAAGAGAGGTGTTAAGGAGGCCATTTATGTGAAAATAAAGAAACCAAGCCTAAATAGAGGTGGGGGGGTTGGACACCAACTGTCTGCCATGTACAATGCTGTTTTGACACCTTACTCTGGGCGTTCCTATAACACCTCTTAGCCACTATCCAATCACACCCTTAACACCTGGCTGTGATATGCTAATTGGGATTTTCCAGGGAACATAATTGCCAAAGATTCTTGTACAAGTCATTCTGAATTGAGAAAGCCAGTCGGATAACTAGTGAAACGTTTTCAAGAACTAAACTTCAAGTCCAGTTGATCTAATTGAATACAACAGATGTACCATGACCTGGATGAATGAGAACCTTCACAAGCAGTATTGTATAGTATAATATTAGTATAGTATAGTATTGTATAATATTAGTATAGTATAAGTATAGTACTATAGTATAATAATGTGTTATTATAGTATAGTATTAGTGTAGCTATAGTATTAGTATAATATTGTATAGTATTAGTATAGTATAGTATAGTATTAGTATAGCATAGTATTAGTATTGCATAGTATTGTATAATATGAGTATAGTATAGTGTTAGTATAGTATTGTATATTATTCATATATTATTATATTATCATAGTATTAGTATAATATAGTATTGTATATTATTATAGTATAGTTTTAGTATAATAAAGTATTGTATTAGTATAATAGTATATTATAAGTATAGTACTATAGTATAATATAGTATTAGTATAGCTTAGTATTAGTATAGCTATAGTATAAGTATATTATAGTATTTGTATTGCATAGTATTGTATAGTATTAATATAATATTAATATTTATAGGGTAACCCTTTTGAAATAAAAAAAAATAACAAAAGTGGTATTTAGTATTGTATAGTAGTAGTATACTGTTGTATAGTATATTATTAGCAAAGTAATAGTATAGTATTGTATAATATTAGTATAGTATTAATATATTATAGTATTAGTATAGCATTATACAGTATTAGTATACTATTGTATAATATATTATAAGCAAAGTACAAGTATAGTATAATATTGTATAATATTAGTATAGTATTAATATAGTATTGTATAGTAGTAGTATATTATTAGCAAAGTATTGGTATAGTATTGTATAATATTAGTATAGCATTAATATAGTATAGTATTAGTATAGTATAGTATTAGTATAGCATAATATTAGTATAGTATAGTGTAGTATTTGTACAGTATAGTTTTAGTGTAGTATTTCCTGTTTTAAATAATAGCTATTTTCGGACACAGATCACAGTGCTTGTCTAAACACTAAAAGGGCCATTCTTGCCCTAAAACAAATATTGTTAGAAACCCCAAATATGTAAAATCTTCTAATCTTTTAAACAGCTGATTGCACGCATCTTTACTTCATTCAAGCGAACAGCTAATTAAAAACTGCTGAACGCAGGTGCGTGTGTGTCAGGGGCCCAACCACCAATGTTGAGGGGAATGTTGAAATGGCAGATTTCAATGCCAACATTCCTGTACCTCTGTTGGCCGCACAATCTGTAGTTTTGTGTGAAAAGTTACCATCACTTTAAATTAGCCAATAAGGATTAAGGTAATGTGTATCATCTGAAAGAGGATCCCTATAAGGATCAAGGGACTCCTCCTGGCTTCAGCACCATCTTTAGTACAAAAATACCCTGGACACTAGCCTGGCAAAAAAAACCTGTACATTCTGGCACTCCCAATGAAGCGATATGGGGAGGTAGTGATAATCAATCCTACCTCCCTGCCACAGGTACTTTCCGTTTTTTTATTTTTCTTAAAGAATTTTTAAGGTGCCTTTATCCTTTCTCTGTTTGAACAAAGCTAAAATAAATGTGTCATATTATCTTGTTTGGGCTCCATTCTTCAGTATCCCTACTTCACCTTGTGTGAAATTGTACTGTTAAAAGCTCTAAATCTGGGATGTCAAACTACAACTCCCAGCAAACATAATTTGTCTCTAGATATTTGTAGTTTGCGAACATCTGGAGGGTCCCATGTTAAACATCCCGGCTCTAAATCATGAAGTTTAATAAACAGTGTCTGTGATTGCTGTACCAAAATGTTAATTACAAAGCTACTGTAGGTAGAAATCTTCACTATAAAACAAAGCTAAACTGCTGCGAGATGACAGAAAGGAAACTGAGGACTAAGCCACACTAGCGCGTTTTTCCGCATTTGGTGCTCCAGTTGCTCATTTCCGTAATGACCCACTGTGTACGCTCCGATCCGTTGCAAGCTTCTAATGCATGCGATCACCATTCTTGGTTCGTTTCTATCTAAAGCGCACCTAATACAAGTCTACGGAAGCACATGAAAAAATGCTGACACAAGCTGATACAAGTGGACAAAAATCAATAGTCCATGCACTTTTTTAATACATTTTAAGTATAAATATTCTCTATGTAACTAAACATTGTTTTAGAGGAGACGTTTACCCAAATATGATACAATAATATACCACTTGTCAGCTGTTCAATATATACATAGGAAGGAATGCTAATCACTTGAAAGTGCTTGAAAGTGCAGCAGACTTACTCTTCAGTTTATTTTCCTTTTCCTTGGACAGTATAGTTTTAGTGTAGGAATAAGGCTGGGTACACACAGGGGGACTTTTTGTCCTGACCAAGCAGTCGCCACTAGCGACTGCTCGGCCGGGACAAATGATAGTGGATATACCTGACCGATCGTGCAGTCTCATAAGGAACTGCACGATTGGGCATGATTTACCAACAGTCATAAACGAGCGACTGAGCTCGGTTGCGTCGCCCCACCCACACCATGTGATATTTCCGTCCGACAGAACGCTTCATATCACTATTAGTCGGTCAGCCAAAAATATCTTATGGTGTGTACCCAGCCTAAGGATAAAGGTTTTTCTTTCTTGCGGGATTGAATTCAAACAAGAGATGCTAATGAATGATACCTCCCTCCTACATCTATTGGCTGATAAAAAAAACATTTATTATTGCATGGGAAGTAATGTCATAGCAAAAGCATCCTAATATTATGTTGCAATGAATCGTCTAGCATCAGCTAATGATTGCCTGTGTTTTGGCATTGTTTTTAATTGTGTTACTTGTGCTTTAATAGGTAAAGTACATTGGACATGCCTGTACCAGTGGGTGAATGATTGTTTTATATTTGCAAGAATGGTCTTGTTCCTGTTACGGCATTACTCAATATTAATGGAACAAGGTGGTGCATCCATCACTACTTCCTTATTTATGTTTGATTGGGAAATTTCCATATTCTGCACCATTATGTGGCCCATTGACACCTGTATGGTTATCCTTAAATGCACATTTCTATTGTGCTGGGTTATCTAAAACATCTCATGCCACATTTAAATTAAATACTTATGAGCTGTAACTATTCCCCAGCTGTTCATTTCCTTTAGGTTTCCTTCTTTCAGGCTTTGTAGCATTAGATTTGGATAAACTACTGAACATCTGTTTCCCGTCAGTTCTATTCTGTCCTTGATGTGGGTAGACAGTGGCTTGGTTGGGTCTGTAGAAGACATACTGTAGATTATTCTTTTTTTTGCTAAATGTTCTTCAGCAGTGGACAGTTGTGCTTGTTTTCAAAGGACTATTAAAGGACATGTTCACCCCCCACTAAACTTTTGCAAACAGAGTAATTATTCCCAAACCCTGTTTTCGCAATGCACTAACTTTCTCTCCGGCGCTACTGAGTCCCAATATTTTTTCTTAAACGCCTCTGGTCCCTTGCTACCCCCTAGCTATCAGTCAAGGCCAAGGTGTTGGAAGTGATATCTAAGCCAGTGGCTTATAACAGCTGCACTGATTGCCCACTTAGAGCTCACAGAGCTGTAATGGAGGCCACAGGGTGTTGAGGGACCAGAGGTGGTACTTGGACTATATATAAATGTTTCTGTTGGGGTTGAACATGCCCTTTAAACCCTTATAACACTTTTTTTTACCTGTTCTCTACTCTTTTTCTACCTATAATGCTAAAGTATAAGAGCACATTTTTCTACCTCCTGTTTTGCTTTTAAGGGTATCTCCCTTGACAGAAGTTTAATTGAAGAACGGGAGGTAAAGGAGCTATCACTTACCTACTGTTCTTCAATTAAACGACCAGGAGTCGGCAAGGAACAGAAGGAACTTACCCAGAATCGTGTGCCTCCTCTGTTCCTTGGACAGGTCCTGACAAGCTTGCACTGTATGAAGAACATTGTACAATAATGAGCTTTAGATGTTTTGAGAAATCTTGCAGCCTTATCACTAACATTGTTATAAATATCCAGAATCAGACAGAAAAATAACTTGCCCGACTTGTAACCATATTTACATATGGTTACATTTTTGTGGCAGGAGATTGAAATCACAAAACACCTGTGGGTTCGGAGGTGGGTGATGGGTTTTGTTTTTAAGTAGCCTTTTAATTAAATAGCACAATGTGCTTAAAAATTGTGAATTGTATTAAAGACAAATTTAGTAGTTCAGGTTCGTACTGGCTCGACATTTTCCAAACTCGCGGACATGTTTTCGATAATTAGCGAAAATTCGGTAACCCTGGAATGTATCTTCCAGTAACCCTCGAATGTAATGTTTGATTTTTGATAACCCTCCAATGTATTCGATTTCATTAGCCCTCGAATGTAGCCTTCGATTTCAGTAACCCTCGAATGTAGCCTTCGATTTCAGTAACCCTCGAATGTATACTTCGATTTCAGTAACCCTCGAATGTATAATTCAATTTCATTTACCCTCGAATGTATACTTCGATTTCAGTAACCCTCGAATGTAGCCTTCGATTTCAGTAACCCTCGAATGTAACCTTCGATTTCAGTAACCCTCGAATGTAGCCTTCGATTTCAGTAACCCTCGAATGTAGCCTTCGATTTCATTTACCCTCGAATGTAGCCTTCGATTTCAGTAACCCTCGAATGTAGCCTTCGATTTCAGTAATCCTCGAATGTATACTTCGATTTCAGTAACCCTCGAATGTATACTTCGATTTCAGTAACCCTCGAATGTAACCTTCGATTTCATTTACCCTCGAATGTAGCCTTCGATTTCAGTAACCCTCGAATGTAGCCTTCGATTTCAGTAACCCTCGAATGTAACCTTCGATTTCAGTAACCCTCGAATGTAGCCTTCGATTTCAGTAACCCTCGAATGTAGCCTTCCATTTCAGTAACCCTCAAACGTAGCCTTCGATTTCAGTAACCCTCGAATGTAGCCTTCCATTTCAGTAACCCTTGCATGTAGCCTTCGATTTCAGTAACCCTCGAATGTAGCCTTCGATTTCAGTAACCCACAAATGTAGCCTTCGATTTCAGTAACCCTCGAATGTAGCCTTCCATTTCAGTAACCCTCGAATGTAGCCTTCCATTTCAGTAACCCTCGAATGTAGCCTTCCATTTCAGTAACCCTCGAATGTAGCCTTCGATTTCAGTAACCCTCGAATGTAGCCTTCGATTTCAGTAACCCTCGAATGTAGCCTTCCATTTCAGTAACCCCGAATGTAGCCTTCCATTTCAGTAACCCAATGTAGCCTTCCATTTCAGTAAACCTTGCATGTAGCCTTCCATTTCAGTAACCCTCGAATGTAGCCTTCCATTTCAGTAACCCTCGAATGTAACCTTCCATTTCAGTAACCCTCGAATGTAGCCTTCCATTTCAGTAACCCTCGAATGTAGCCTTCCATTTCAGTAACCCTCGAATGTAACCTTCGATTTCAGTAACCCTCGAATGTAGCCTTCCATTTCAGTAACCCTCGAATGTAGCCTTCGATTTCAGTAACCCTCGAATGTAGCCTTCGATTTCATAAACCCGTCGGAATGTAGCCTTCGATTTCAGTAACCCTCGAATGTAGCCTTCAATTTCAGTTACCCTCGAATGTAGCCTTCGATTTCAGTAACCCTCGAATGTAGCCTTCGATTTCAGTAACCCTAGAATGTAGCCTTCTCCTATATCCCCCGCACGTCTGTACCGAATTTCACGTCTCTAGCTCAAAAACTGTGGGAGGAGATACGGTCCAAAAAAGCGGAAGAATAAAACGGAAGAAGAAAAAGAAGAAATAGAAAGAACAGTAATTTGTTTTTTTCAAGCCAAATTAATGATAATTTTTGAAAATTTAAGAATCTAAAATTCCTTTACAAAAATTAAAAAAAAATACTTGAAATTTGTGATAGGAAATTCAAAACAATTTTGGCTTCAGATTGGATTTTTGGAACAAAAAGTTCTGTGGAACCATTGTTGGAACAAAATTCACCAGTTTCGATCATCTCTAATTTTGGAAAAGCATGTGTTATATGCAAAAATGTTAGGAACGTATAGGAAATACACCAATAGCATAATGAATACATGCTGGTCAGCAAGGCTACAACAACCAATCACAGCCATTTTACTGTTGTAGGACTCTGTGTATGAGCCAATTGCCAGATTTCCAGCCAGTCCTCCAGTCAGCTTGCATGTCAATTCACCAGTCAACATTGGTTCTCTAAATTTATATTTGTGTTGCGTAGATGGGTGGTAGCTGCATATACTTCCCCAAGACAATACTTGTAAATATTGTGTATATAGCATCCTGACAATGGGTTGCAGACGGACGGAAACATGTTGATGTTTCAATAGTTTTCCACAAAATGTTTTAACCTGAAACTCCCCAGACAGTTGACTGCATGAGTGAAGTGCTATCCAATGGCTTGCTACAGATATATATTTTATTTCTTATATAGTGCTAAATATACCACAGAGCTTAACAAACATTTAATCCATTCAAATCAGGCCCTGCCATAAAATGCTTCAACCTAATCAATTTTTCTCACATACAACCTATCAATATGTCTTTATGATTGTGGGGGAAACTGGAGTGCATGGGAGAATCCAAGGCCAGCACAGGGAGAACATACAAACTCCTTGCAGATGTGTTCAAACCCAGGACTTCAGTGCCGCAAGCCAGCGTGCTGTAGTTTGTACAATTCAAAGCTAGTTAATTGCAAACTATACTTTCTATTGACTTCAATATGTTCCGCTGGTGAATTTTCTAAATCAAAGGCAAAATAATATAAAGGGAACACCTCTATCTACTCTCATGGAAACACACAGCTATAGCTATCTACAAACCTGTTATCTTTCTAGTTTATCCTCTTTATAATAATACTAAATAGAAATAAGCAGGACTTCGGTATCAGTGGCCACAATCATATTAAAAAATGGGTGACAGGTTGTCGACTTCGATAAATAATTAAAGCCATACTAGCGCCTGTCTTTAGCCTTCAGCAATGGTTTAACAGAAGGTGCCCTACCACAGAGACTATACCACTAAAGCTAAGGTTATCGGGGGTGAAAGAAGCATTCATGCTGCCCTGTGATTTCAGCTTCTGTTCTGGAACTTTGCTCCAGATTTTATTCCCCTTGAGGTTCCCTTTTTCCTGGCTTTTAACCTAATGTCGTATTAATCTTCCCAACTTCTGCCTCGGTCCTGTATCTGTGTTGCAGGAATCAGTGTTGTCTACGTAGATTCTTTATATATAGAACAAAAACATTAAAGAAACTAGGACATAAAGCTGGATGTGCACAAAGAACCTTTATTTATTGTAGCATTAACTTATTCAAGGAATTCAGTCTATTCACTTCCAATATGAGCCCCCATTATAGCAATGGTTCAACAACTTTGTGTGCGCTCCACTTTAACATGTGTACGCAGGCCTGCAGAGTAATGTGAATGCGCACGAGAGCACAGCTTAGAAGGAACGTTGGTCCTGTCGGGCCTGCTAGTGTACCATGTGCCAGAAACTCCATTATTATATATATAGCCCATTAAAATAGTCATACAAAGTGATCATATCCCCACACAATTGGGATTTTTCCATTACACAGCCCTACTTGGAAATGGAAAGGGTTCAGAGAAGGACAACTAAAATATTATATTGTGATCCTCGAATGAGGTAGAGGTGCATTTGCCTGAGGGCTAGGTCCCACTATCACCCACAGCAGTGCATGCAGGATTTGTGCGCTGCTGTGCATCATAAGCTATCTGCGCTGTGAACCTATCTATCAGTGTACTGTGCATCGGAATACAATATATCAGCATATAAAGAAACAAAAAGATGCAGGCTGCAACACAAATATTTTTCATTAAAAGCCCTTTATTCCAGAAGGGATAAAAGGACATAAAGGGGTGAAAACATAAAGAACTACCTGATAAAGTGCATACAGGCTATATATAATATATAATATGGGCTACATAATCCTCCATTCCTATTATATCTACCAGTCTATTCAATAGTCAAGTCATCACCATAGAAGTGCTTTCTGCATAAAACAGGAAGTAGGAACATGTTTCAGGGTGTCAAAGAGCTTTCTCAGCCTTGCTGTCCTGTCCCTACTCCCCTTTACTTACATATAACAATCTAGTAACATTCTATATCAAGGTATGTAACAGTCTATATAACAATCTATGTAACGTCTATATAACAATCTATGTAACCGTCTTTATAACAGTCTATATAACAATCAATGTAACAATCTATGTAACAGTCTTAATAACAGTCTATATAACAATCTATGTAACAGTCTTTATAACAGTCATATAACAATCTATGTAACAGTCTTTATAACAGTCTATATAACAATCTATGTAACAGTCTTTATAACAGTCTATATAACAATCTATGTAACAATCTATGTAACAGTCTTTTAACAGTCTATATAACAATCTATGTAACAGTCTTTATAACAGTCTATATAACAATCTATGTAACAATCTATGTAACAGTCTATATAACATTCTATAATAACAATCTATGTAACAGTCTATATAACAATCTATGTAACAGTCTTTATAACAATCTATATAACGTCTTTATAACAGTCTATATAAAAATCTATGTAACAATCTATGTAACAGTCTATATAACATTCTATATAACAATCTATATAACAATCTATGTAACAGTCTATATAACAATGTATGTAACAGTCTATATAACAATCTATGTAACAGTCTTTATAACAATCTATATAACAATCTTGTAACCTATGTAAACAGTCTATATAACAATCTATGTACAGTCTTTAATAACAGTCTATATCATAAACAATCTATGTAACAATCTATGTAACAGTCTATATAACATTCTATATAACAATCTATATAACAATCTATGTAACAGTCTATATAACAATGTATGTAACAGTCTATATAATAATCTACGTAACAGTCTTTATAACAATCTATATAACAATCTATGTAACAGTCTATATAACAATCTATATAACAATCTATGTAACAGTCTTTATAACAGTCTATATACAATCTATGTAACAGTCTATTATACACTCTATGTAACAGTCTTTATACAGTCTATATAACAATCTATGTAACAGTCTTTATAACAGTCTATATAACAATCTATGTAACAGTTTCTTTATAACAGTCTATATAACAATCTATGTAACAATCTATGTAACAGTCTATATAACATTCTATATAACATTCTATATAACAATCTATGTAACAGTCTATATAGTAACATAGTAACATAGTAATTAAGGTTGAATAAAGACATTCGTCCATCAAGTCCAACCTATCTTTTTTTTTTTTTTTTAACCCTACCTAACAGTTGATCCAGAGGAAGGCAAAAAACCCCAGCTAAAAAAGGAGGGAAAAAATTCCTTCTGACTCCAAACGGCAATCGGAAAGTATCCCGGATCAACCAGATCTATAGCATTAATACCGTAATTCTCATATTTTTTAGTTTTAGAAACTTATCCAGGCCTTTTTTAAAGTTATTCAATGAACTTGCCATACCACCCTCCGCTGGAAAACAGTCCACGTTTCATCATCTATCACGTTCTCACTGTAAAGAAACCTTCCTAACCTGAAGATGAAACTTCTTTTCTTCCAACCTAAAGGTGTCCACGAGTCCTCTATGACCTATTAGTGAACAATGCACCAGAGAGTTCACTGATGGGCCATTAATATATTTGTATAAGGTTATCATTTCCCCACGCAACCGCCGCTTCTCCAATGTAACAGCCCTAAATTGTCTAATCTGCCTGCTATTCAAGCCCCTCCATTCCCTTCTTAATTTAGTTGCCTTCTCTGAACTGCCTCAATTTCCAAGATGTCCCTTTTGTATAGGGATTCCAAAACTGCAACCGCATATTCCAAATGTGGCCTTACCAGTGCCTGTAAAGAGGGAGAATAATATTTTTCTCTCTTGATTCCATTCCCCTCTTTACAAGACAATATCTTGCTAGCTCTAGCTGTTGCTACCTGGCATTGTTTGCTACAGCTCAGTTGGTATCTACCAGAACCCCCAAATCTTTTTCCATTTCAGATGCACTTAACACAGAGTTATTATGGTGTAGTGGCACAGGGATTATTAATCCCAAATGCATCACCTTACATTTATCAACATTGAATCTCATCTGCCATTCTGCTGCCCATTTTGATAATCTATCTAGGTCTGCTTGCAGCACTGCACATCATTGGAAGTTTCCAAAGCTCTGCATAATTTAGTGTCATCAGCAAACACAGAGACCTTGCTCTCAATGCCCCCTTCTAAGTCATTTATAAACAGATTAAACAGAAGCGCCCCATACAGAACCCTGAGGAACTCAGCTTAGAACTTTAGCCCACATAGATGTAGCTCCATTAACCACCACTCTCTGTTTGCGGTCCAATAACCAGTTCTCTATCCATGAACAAATGTTTTCTTCAAGGCCAACAGTCCTCAGTTTATACATTAGTCGCCTATGTGGCACAGTATCAAAGGCTTTGCAAAATCCAAATATACCACATCCACAGCTGTGCCTGAATCTAACTTCTTACTCACTTCTTCTCAATAAAACCAATTAAATTTGTCTGGCATGATCTATTTCTCATAAATCCATGCTGACTACTACTAATAAGATGATCTCTGGAGACAAAGTCAAGGATATGATCCCTTAACAAAGTTTCCATCACCTTCCCTACCACTGATTTAGGCTTACAGGTCTATAGTTACCAGGCTGTGAACGACTACCTCTTTTGAATTTGGTATTACATTGGCTTTTTTCCAATCCAGCGGCACATCCCCAGACAAAAGTGAATCTGAAAATATAGACACAGTGGTCTTGCTAGAACTGAACTAAGCTCTTTTAAATCTAGGATCAATCCATCTGGTCCTGGCGCTTTATTGATATTAACTTTGTCTAATTGATTCCGTACCATATCCTCTGTTATCCAATGTGAAACTCTTCATTTCCTCCCTGCACATGTTACAATCCCTACTGTAAGATTCTCAAGTAAAAACCGATGTAAAAAAACGGTTTAGCAGATTAGCCTTTTCGGCATCCTCTACAACCACCTCAGCTCCATTATTTAATGGTCCCACATTCTCAGTCCTCATTTTTTTACCATTTATATACTTAAAAACATCTTGGGGTTGGACTTGCTTTGTTCGGCAATCCGTATTTTCATTTTCTATTTTAGCTAGTTTAATTGCTTTCTGCACTCTTTATTACAACTTTTGAAGTCCCTGTAAGCCTGTTCTGTGCCTTCTGCTTTCAAAAATTTTAAAAGCCCTTTTCTTTTTTCCATTCCCTTTTTACCTGAGCATTAGCCATGCAGGAGTGGACCTAATTTTTTTACACTTGTTTCCTAAAGGTACCGATTTGGAAATGTTATAGTTTATATCCCTTTAAAAGTGGTCCACATCTGCTCAGTATCTTCCTAGAAACAGTTCCCCCCAGTCTATGAGCAGGAGCGATTCCTTTAAAAGCATAAAAATTAGCTTTCCTAAAGTTAAAAGTTTTTGTTAAGCCAGTGCACTTTAGTTTTCTGCAACCTTATAAATGACACTATATCATGGTCACTATTCCTAAGCTTCCCATTACCTTCATCTCCAAAATGAGCTCTGGGTTATTAGATATCACCAGATCCAACAACGCATTCTTTCTAGTAGGAACTTCTACCATCTGTGAAGAAAATGCTCATATAGGAATTTAAGAACTTTATACCTTTTGAGGTGCTGGCAGTTCCATTACTCCAGTCTATTCAGGGTAGTTAAAAATCCCCCATAACCAGAACATGCCCCATACCAGCAGCCTTCGCCAACTGCATATGAGATTCATTTCCACCTCTTCCCCGGCATTTGGCGGCTTATAACACACTCCAACAATTAATTTACCCACTTCTTGCTTCCTGTACACAGTTCCACCCATAATGTTTCTCGCGCATCTCGTTTGCTCCCCCATCTATTCCATCTTTTAAATTTGGCTTCAATTCCTGTTTAACATACATACATACTCCTCTCCTCTTCTTATTAACTCGGTCATGTCTAAATAAGGAGTACCCTTCAATATTTACTGTCCAGTCGTGTGAATCATTAAGCCATGATTCTGCTATAACCAATTACCATCATACCTTTCCTTTACGCTATTATTTCAAGTTCGCCGTTTTTTTCCAGCCAGACTCCTTGCATTTGTAAACATACATTTTAGATATCAATTGATTTACTTCCATACATGGTCGTACATGCCTCCTTATCCTCTAGCTCCCCCCCCCTCCTCCTTCTCCTCCCTCCGTTGTGTTACTAGCCCCCATATCCCTAACTTCTCTATCTACCCCTGTGTAGTTAAACGTTCCTCCCTCCCCCCCCATACCAGTTTAAAATCTTCCTCCAACCCCCCTGCCATCCTTCCTCCCCCAAAACAGTTGCACCTTCACCATTGAGGTGCATCCGTCACTACTCAAGAGCCTGTACCAACAGAAAAGTCGCCCATTTCTCTAAAAACCCAAACCCCATCTCCTTGACAAAAACCACCTCTTAGCCACGCATGTTATACTCCTGAGCTCTCCGTTTCCTCCCTACGTACACGTGGCTGCGGGTTATTCTTCTAAATCACTACCCTGGAGGTCCTCTGGCTTTTAACCTGCCCTAAATTCTCGAAATTCATTTTTATACGGACCTCACCCATCCCACCCTAACTTTGTCATTGGCAACCATGTGAACCAAAGACGCGGTCACTCCAGCCACCACCGCAAAAACCAACCCAATAATCTGTCTAACCGAATCCCACCACAAGTCGAACCCTAGCACCAGGCAGACAACACACTGTTCGGCATGCAGGGTCCTGGCGACAGATTACCCATCTTACCCTTCTAATAATAGAATCCCTACCACTACCACCTGTCTATCCTTCCACCCCCATTCTCCCTCCCTTGTAATTGGAGATGGCCGTCCCCTGGGTGCTCAAGGGAAGGCCCGCTCCATACATGCTGCTTCCGAGCCATCGTGCCTCCAATCTTCACCTAAAAATGGCAATCTGTTTGGGATCGTCACTCAGCTGGGGAAGAAGCCCCCCTACTCCTTCCTCCCCCTACTCCCCTGGTGCCCTTACAAATCTATCTTCCTTCTTCCACCTTTCTGCCCCATCTCCACCCCACCAGTTTGACTGGCCCCTGCCAGTCCTGCATTTCCCCCCAGGTTTGCCAGAATCCTGCACATGCTGCAAGTTTTAATACCACCTTAGATTCTTCTGTACCTCCTAATTCCAGATGGGCAACCCACTCACATCTGACACATACATAGGTCCCCCCTGGGGCGGCTGCTCCAAGATCCCATAACATGCGGCAGATGCCCATTGCGCGGCCCACAAAAACTGGTCCTCTAAAGCCCGCAACTACAACAGCAAGGATACCACAGCAGAGAATATGTTGTTTCTTAAACCCGTTCTTGTTTTAAAACGCTTTAGTTTTTAACGCTGTCAATTCTCTTAAAAACAGAAAAATCTCTTTAAAACAGGAAAATCGCTCAGAGCTAATCCGTCATGGAAGCCTTAATGAAGGTTCAAACCAAACCAGAGTCAACGGCCCTCAGCATTTAAACCAATTATTACAACAACACCCCCCTCCAATCGAGAGAGAGAGCAAAAAAAAAAAAAACCCTTTCCTTTGTCCCTCACAGCCCCACGCTCCACAGGTAACAGTGGTTTTTTAAACACAGTATTTTTTTTTAGTAATCCGTGCTTTGAGTTTACTCACACAATCCACCACCTTATTCAAGCAGTAAGTAGTAAAAAAAAATAAAAATCACTAGATTAATTACTTACACAGGCACCCTCCTAAAATAATAGTGTTAGGGTTAGTACATTTTACTAGGCTGCAACCACAGTTAATAAAGCTTTAGTTTTTTTAACGCTGTCAATTCCTTAAAAACGAAAAATCTCTGTTTTAAAAACATATGGAAAATCGCTCAAGCTCAATCGCTCATGGAAGCCTTAAATGAGGTTCAAAACAAACCACTGAGCAACAGTCCTCAGCGATTTTAAACAAACCAATGTTTACCAACTACAACACCAACAAACCCCCACCAATCAGAGAAGAGAGAATAAAACAAAAAACACCCTTTCCTTTGTCTCCTAACCAAGCCCCCGCTCCACAGGTAACAGTTGTTTTGAAAACAAGTATGGTTGTTTTAGTAAATCCAGTGCTTTGAGTTTACTCAAACAATTCCCTCCACCCTATATTCAAAGCAGTAGTAGTAAAAAAAAAATAAAAACTACCTATGTGATTAATTACTTACACAAGGCAACCCTCCTAGAAAAAATAGTTTAGGGTTCGTACATTGTCACTATGCTGCACCACAGTTACTAACGCTTAGTTTTTTATAACGCTGTCAATTCTCTTAAAACAGAAAAAGTCTCTTTAAAAACAGAAATCGCTCAGAGCTATCGCTCTCATGAAAGCCTTAAATGAGGTTCAAAAAAAAACCTCATTATAATATGTTATAAAATATAACAGTCTATATAACATCTATAACATCTATGTAACAGTCTTTATAACAGCTATATAAACAATGCTATATAACATTCTATATAACAATCTATGTAACAGTCTATATAACATTCTATATAACAATCTATATAACATCTATATAACAACTATGTACATTCTATTAACAATCTATGTAACAGTCTATATAACAGTCTATATAACAATCTATGTAACAGTCTTTATAACAGTTCATATAACAATCTATGTAAAGTCTTTTACATTATATAACAATCTATGTAACAGTCTTTATAACATCATATGACAATCTATGTAACAGTCTATATAACAATCTATGTAACAGTCTTTATAAGTCTATATAACAATCTATGTAACAGTCTTTATAACAGTTTATATAACAATCTATGTAACAGTCTATATAACATTCTATATAACAATCTATATAACATCTATAAACAAAATCTATATAACATTCTATTTAACAATCTATGTACAGTCTATTAACAATCTATGTAACAATATGTAGCCTCTATGGGCACCAGGAGTGGAACAGCAGACGGCACACTGACTACCTCTCTTAGCTTTCTGAACATTTTGGGGTTTGGTGGGTGATTTGCCTATATAGATTTTGATTTGATGTGTTAACTTTTTCCTTTTAAAGGTTTTTTTGGGCCCGTGGGGTGTTTCCATTTATATTCTAAATGTTTATGTGTTTAATATACAGTCAGGGGTGTTCCTAGGGTTTTTGACACCTGAAACAACTTTTAATCAGCAGACAGGTGGTGGCGCGATAACTGGGTGTGGCTTCATCAGGGAACATAGGCGTGGCTTGTGGAGGTGGATGTGGTGGGCTGACTAACACTGACTGGTGGACTGGAAGGCTGACTTAACACTGATTGGTGGACTGGAGGGCTGACTAAAAACTGATTGGTGTATTGGTGCTGAAATGCAATATTGCAGGAAGGAGGATTTTTTTTTAAAGGGCGTGTCCACCCCCAAAACTAAAATTTAACCCCTTACTGGCCACATCAAGTAGTTTAAAACAATCCTTACCTTACATTCCTGCTCAAAATAGTTCCCCTGCTGTGCCCCTCCAAAGTCCAGGAAACTGCTGTGTAGGAGCAGTGTGTGACTCATGCTGTGCCTGAGACTTCCTCAACCTCATCAAGGTTGAGGCATGCTCAGTGCAGCCATCCCTGCCTCTCAGCCAATCACGGACGCGGCTGCCGGTCCCGCCCCCTGCTTTCAATTCCATGCAAGCAGAGGGCCTGAACACTGCAGCAGGGGAGAGAGGGCAGGTAAGTAAGAATCGGGGGACTTTCTAACAATTATATTAATGCGGTTGGGGCTGGGGGAGCATGCTCTACCACATATCAAAAGTTAAATTTTGGGGTGGACATGCCCTTTAACTGCCGCCTTTTAAGTGTTCTGCATTGGCGTGCCCTGAGCAAATGTTTCAGTATGCTTCATGGTAGGGGCACCCCTGTATACAGTACTAAGAATTCATCTTTTCTCTATTGTGTGTGTGTGTGTGTGTGTGTGTGTGTGTGTGTGTGTGTGAGATAGGGTACTTAAAATTGCAATCTCTTTGGGGCAGGCCTGGTAGTAGAAAGTTCTGTGTTTAGTACCATATAAGAAAATAAATACAAATATAGATAATATCATGGCTGATCTGTGATCTGTCCAGGTCTTGTCAATCAATCAAAATAGTATATTAAAGGCAGTTCCAGGGAAAGGAGACTCCTAGGATATCTCACAAACGCGTTATTCACACATTACATGTTTCGGACTTGTGGTCTTTGTTAAATGGGATAAAGAACCACGAGTCTAAAACATGTAATGTGTGAATAAAGCGTTTTTGAGTCTCCTTTCCCTGGAACTGCCTTTAATATACTATTTTGATTCAAGGCTAATTGAGTGGCTTTTCCAGAGGGATTTAGCACCACGGGGGGAGGAGAGAGGGGGGGTCACGCCGCATGGGTTGAAGACTTTTGGTTAGTACTGTACTAAAGGGGATACAGTAATTCGGGGCATAACTACCAGGGGGAGCAACCACAGGGGGCCCTGGGAACCAACTTCTTATTCTTCCTATGACAGATATAGCCTCCTCTCAGAAAACCACTGTGAGTGAAGTACGGATATGGGCCCCATCATAGTTTTGCAGGAGGGCCCAATAATTCATAGTTACGCCACTGACAGTAATTGATATGTAATCAGCCGTAATGCAGGTAACTCACTCCCTTCCCTTGTGTTCAGTCAGGTTAATAAAGGCCCAAGCGCAGTTAATCTCCCACCAGAAAATGAACAAGGGGAAACCAAGGTCCCTCCCTCCCTGCAAGCACTGTCTCTGATCCTACGCCAAATACCACAAGAACATTGGAACAAATGCAGCTTTTAATTGAACTTCAAGTGGGAGTGTTGTTTATTTTAGGTCTCTGAGAGGATGTTCCCCTAGGAGCTAATAACATGGGTTTCTGGTATTCACTGTTGTTATGTGAACCCTATAAGGAATTGTAGAAGGCAGAACCAAAACACGTGTGCTTAAACTGCGCATCTCCAACAGTGGTCAACAGGAAACCATTGTCTGGACCTTTCAAGAATGTGCTGATCATACAGGATTATGGGCCATCAGCTGAGCAACCAAAATAAGATCACATGATGAATACTGTTCAAAGTATGTCAGCATCAGTTCCAGATACAATCAGGCTCATTTATCGACTCCAGACCCAACGGCCACCTCTCTGCCACATGTATATTCTAATATACAAGCGAAAATAGGGCTGTCCAGTTGTTAAGTTGCCTTCAAAGGGGGAATCCCATCTTTATTCAGTGCAGATACAAATTAACACATGACGTTTCGGCACTGTGGCCTTTATCAAGTGTATTAAACCTACTTAATATAGTGGTTGTGCAAATTCTAACGCCAGCAAACAGTGGGCATTAGACCCATGCAAAATGGTAGCGCCAGGTAGCGATTTACCCAGAGTCATTAAATTGCAGAGAACCCAGCAATTTCTCGGTAAATACAGCCTGCAGATATACTGCAATGGGCAGCAAAAGGCAAAAGGGAATTAAGGGCATGTCCCCCCTTAAAAAAAAAAAAAAGTTAACTCCAGTTATCAGTTACTGCAACACCAACTGCTATTTTTACCAGTTTATTACATGCATTTATTTGTGACAAGATATTTGATGATACGTTCTGTTCCTTTTTCTCATTCTGCTCAATGAGCTTTTTAGACGCTTGAGCATGTGCAGTGGAGGCAGCAGGTGAATCAGCAGTCAATCATTGATTGTGATGTCAGCAGCTACAGCCTTGATTGACTGCATAGAGGGAGGGGCCAGCTTACTCTGCCAGAATTGTAACAATAAAAATTTGGATAGTAATAAAGGTGATAAAGTGCAAAATATATCTGTTGGGATTGGCAGCAGGTAACTGACAAATTACAGTTTTTTTCTTTGAAGAGTGGACGTGCACTTTAATGGATTTATGTAAATAGCAATCTGTTGAATAGGGCCCAGGCATTTCTGTGCTGAAGAACAGTGTACTGGTTTCAGAAAAAAAAAACTGGTTTCAATTAAGAACTGCAGAAAATCCGCTGACCCGGCAGAATTTTCGAGTCTTGAAAGGCGGAACTTTTTGAAAATCAATGTTGAAAATTCAAAACTCATGGTATAAAATAATGGTTGAAAATTCAAAAATCACGGTATAAAATAATGGTTGAAAATTCAAAAATCACAGTATAAAATAATGGTTGAAAATTCAAAAATCACGGTAGAAAATAATGGTTGAAAATTCAAAAATCACGGTAGAAAATTATGGTTGTAAAGTCAAAAATAACGGCAGTTCCATAAGTTCCTCTGTAAATGGATCCAAACCAGATTTGATTTATATGACTTGACTAAGCAAAAAAGGATCAATGCTGCTTTGGCAATGAAACCTGCAAACTAACCACAGGAGAAAGAATTATCTAAATGGCTGTTCTGCGTGGTATGGAAAACGTTATCTTTACCTTACCCACCTCCCAGGTAGCAGCACAACCACTTAAACACATCTGCATGTCATAATCTCAGAAACTGCAGTAAAGGTAAGACATATGGCCTATACCTTAGAAATCTCTCTCCAGATCTGACTGGATTTGCTTACCGTAGTATTGGCAAAGTTTGGGGACCAAAAATGACAGAGAATGATGCAAACAAACTATCGCCATCTTCATCGTGGTCTATGGTTCTAATTGGAAAATTTCCATCAGCCAATATCAGCTCCTTTTGCTTCAGGAGAGGGCTCTCTGGCAGAACATTGCTGAATCTTTCTGTGCTTCGTCTATTCCTGCATACATTTACTACTATTACTTTGTATATTTGTATAAATAAAATGTAAAGGTTAAGTAAGTAAATGTTTATTTATTTATGCTATTTCGCAATACTAATAGTTTCCCAAAAGGATTAGAGTAAGATTATATTTATTTGGGTGTATGGCTGAGCCTAAAATTCTTTCTTCTGTTTATTTAAGGGAAGCTTGCTAGGGTTTGAGCAGGTGCAGGCTTGTGTAACAATCATTTTTACATTTGAATAAAGTATTAAGAAATTATATTTAAATTTAATGAAGTGTTGGAGCCTTTCCGGTCTCTGTGTCTTAACTTTATTCTTATGTTTTATTGCTGTCTGTGTGCCTGCCGTCATCATTATCCCATGTTTTATTGCTGTCTGTGTGCCTGCCCGTCATCATTATCCCATGTTTTATTGCTGTCTGTGTGCCTGCCCGTCATCATTATCCCATGTTTTATTGCAGTGTGGGTGCATGCCCGTCATCCCTATCCCATGTTTTATTGCAGTGTGGGTGCCTGCCCGTCATCCCTATCCCATGTTTTATTGCAGTGTGGGTGCCTGCCCGTCATCATTATCCCATGTTTTATTGCAGTGTGGGTGCCTGCCCGTCATCCCTATCCCATGTTTTATTGCTGTCTGTGTGCCTGCCCGTCACCGCTATCCCATGTTTTATTGCAGTGTGGGTGCCTGCCCGTCATCCCTATCCCATGTTTTATTGCTGTGTGGGTGCCTGCCCGTCATCCCTATCCCATGTTTTATTGCTGTGTGGGTGCCTGCCTGTCATCTCTATCCCATGTTTTTATTGCAGTGTGGGTGCATGCCCGTCATCCCTATCCCATGTTTTATTGCAGTGTGGGTGCATGCCCGTCATCCCTATCCCATGTTTTATTGCTGTGTGGGTGCCTGCCTGTCATCTCTATCCCATGTTTTTATTGCAGTGTGGGTGCATGCCTGTCATCCCTATCCCATGTTTTATTGCAGTGTGGGTGCATGCCCGTCATCCCTATCCCATGTTTTATTGCAGTGTGGGTGCCTGCCCATCATCCCTATACCATATTTTATTGTGATGTGGGGGCCTGCCGTCATCTCTATCCCATGTTTTTTTTGCCGGTGTGGGTGCCTGCCCGTCATCCCTATCCCATGTTTTATTGCGGTGTGAATGCCTGCCCAGCATCCCTAGCCCATGTTTTGTTGCTGTGTGGATGCCAGCCCGTCATCCCTAACCCCTTTTTTATGGCTGTGTGGGTGCCTGCCCGTCATCCCTATCCCGTGTTTTATTGCTGTCTGGGTGCCTGCCCATCATCATTATTCCATGTTTTATTGCAGTGTGGGTGCATGCCCGTCATCCCTCTCCCATGTTTTATTGTTGTGTGGGTGCCTGCCCGTCATCCCTATTCCATATTTTATTGCGGTGTAGCTGTGTCTTACCTGTCGTTCTTCAATTAACCTGGCGGCAGAGGAGCAAGCGATCAGGTAAGTTCCTTCCCTTTTCTCCCAGCAGGTTTTATTGAAGAACAGGTAAGACACAGCTCCTTTACCTTCCGTTCTTCAATAAAACTGAATAGCAAAAAAATGTTTTAGCAGTGGAGATCCCCTTTATAAATATGGCCCATTATGTCAGGAGCCAACTTATTATTCAGTTAATTAAACTTCCAAACTTCCTATGGTTATAGTTTATTGTTTAGATGCATATACACCTGGGTCTACAGGTGGATGGAAAATATATTATTAACTCCCTCCCCCTAAGTAATGAATATAACATAGCATCACACCGTGGGTTAAGGGACAGTAACATGGGACATTGCATGGACTGTAGAGAGGGTGATGATCAGTAAATGTTGCAGTGACTATGACCATACCCTAGGATTAATCTTAGTTCATTGGTGATATTAATAATCAATACAAACAGAGAAGCATATCTCTCCTAAATGATACATGTCAACTAAAAATATGTTGGAATTAATTCAATAAGTCTATCACATGGGTCTTAAAGGGATGGCCACACAAAAACTAGCCACTGTCACTTACTGCCCCCAACCCCAACTGATATATTCAGGACATATTACCTGCATTGCTAACCAGATATATAAGGATAATTATTATTTCCATTCTGGCAGAGTAAGATGGCTCCTCCTTCCATGCAGTCAATCAAGCTGTGAATGACATCACTGACAATGATTGACTGCTGTTTCCCCTGATGCCTCCTCTGCACGGGCTCAAGCTTATAAAAAGCTCATTGAGCAGAGGGAGGAGGTGACACCATTTTTTAACAAAAACTTAATGCGCTCTGAAAACAGATTATTGATGGGATTGCAGTGAAAACGCATGGTAACATGCAGAAACGTGCTACATTGCAGTTGCATTTCCACACGTGTTACTGTGCATGTCAGTGTGGCTGCAGCCTGAGTGAGATTAGGAAGCAACAAGGAGCAGTAACGTCTCCTGTACCAGGGCCAGTTAGTTCCCCAGGTGTGAAGAAGGGGAGAATTGTATAAAGGAAAACCAGAATTAGAACATCCACTGATATCTGCAGCTTAAATGACATTCTTATTAAAGAAAAAGGGGAACCGTTTGATTAAATTCTACTTTTAATTTCTGGGTTTTTTACAATTGACATTTTCAAGGTACAATGTCAACTTATCATCTTCCATTGTGATTACGCAATAGTGACACCTCCTGTACACTCATTGAAAGCAACTGTAGAAAAGGGTTATGGGGCCCTATTTATAAAAGATCGGTATCGTTATCGTAAAATACCGTCGTTATCGTAAAATAACGACCGGGTTTTTTACCGATAACGACCGTTATTACCGTTAACGACCGTTATTTACCGGAATCGTTAAATACCGGTCGTTATCGGTAAATACGGCGTTATTTACCGATAACGATCGGATTTTACGATAACGATACCGATCTTTTATAATAGGGCCCTATGTCCGCTATGCATTCTTTATTAAGTTAAATTCTGTTCCATGTCACTTCCATGACATTTAAATCTTTGAGACATTTAAATCTCCAGCTGGTGCCCTGCCTGGCTGAAATGGTGCCCAACAGGCCAACAATGATCCTCCTCTCTGTGTTGGTTTATAGTATCCCTATGTGAGTTCATTCTTCTTTTTAAAGGCTGTGATGTCTCCCTGATGTCACGTCCCTTATCACATTAGTTACACTGTATGACGTACACAACATTGCTGGATCCCGTGATGTTATAAGTCCCCATAGCATGTACAACACTTTGTGGCTGGTTGATGTGATCGGTTTCCTTTGCACGGTTTAGTGCCCTTGTTGATATTGTTGCCCGTGTGAAGTTTCCTGGATTTACCAGTTTGTGTTGAGGTTGGTTGGTTGTCTGAAAGGCAGAATAGGGGCTCTGGGAAGATTCTTTTAAAGTCTCATTCTGCTATGATTGGCTGTAGTTCTCTAATGACTTGCCGTGTACCTTTAGTACTGGATTGTATGTGGTTACGAGCCGATAGGGCACTAGAGTTTTTCCTCTTTGTACTGCCAGTTTTCTCTATGTGTTTTTAATGCCACATTGATGTTTATGGTCTTGGCCTTGTAACCTTTTTATTTAATGATTCTGCCAAAACCTTAAGTGCTTGTCTTGTCTCCTGGGTCGATCATATAACGGGGTTACTCGTAGCCTGGCTGTGTGTGATGGCCGGTGTGTTGTGGGTGAAAACTGCTGTTGTGGATAGCTACACCTGTCAGTAGGTTTTCGTACACTGATGTGTGGAGTTTTCCATTTATGATAGACACTGTTCAGGTACCAAACCCTCCCAGATTGTCTGGGAGTCTCCTGATTCTGGGGTGGTCTCCTGCACTGCGAGACCACCGAGACTCTCGGACTTGAGAGGAGACTTGAGTCTCCTCCCGGGCATGCCCACTTCAAAGGCCATGCCGATGGAACGCCCGGGAACGCCCACAACCCCTCCCTAACTCCACCCCCCACCACCCCTAGATCATTGGCCACGCCTGCATGACATCACGCCCACCCCATGTGACGTCATGGCTCCTAGCCATGCCCCCTTTCTCCACCTGCCCGGAAGCCGAATGGGCATGGGGGATGTCTGCACTGTGGTATCCAAGAAATACACACAGTTCTGAATGCTCCGTGTTAGTTTTTGATTGAGGGAGGAATGTGTTAACTGGGAATGAAAATGTTGAAGGTTGCCTTCCCCTTCTGTCCATATTAGAAAAATTCATCTAGTTCGGTGATAAAAGTGGTTTTTGTTGGACAGGTTTGAAAATCTCTCTCCAAGTAGCATATGAATAGGTTGGCATATTGTGGTGCCATTTTACTGCCCATAGCGGTCCCCATGGTCTGTGTAGATATCATCATTAACAGTAATGTGTGTGAGGATAAATTGGATGGGTCTGTCTGGTTGTGTATTTTTGGCAGCATTGTAGAAGTTGCCCATTTCTGGATTGTCTGGAACCGCACTGTTGAGTTGTGTAGTATATTCCTGGGTTGGGTCATGATCCAGTTTTTTTGTAGTAGTTTGTATTCTTCAGTTGTCTTTTTCTCTTGTATATAGTGTTGGTGTCCATAACTACTATGCGCCCCCGTTATCTGCTGGTTTGATTGTGATATTGTGGTGGTTACGCAGACTGTGAATGGCTGATCTCTCTAATGGTGTCTGTTTTATAGTCACCATATAGTCACAGAAAGAGAACAGTGATGTAGTTCTCTATTTGAAGCTATCGATAAATAGTACAGTTTGAGGTTGTGACCCGGAAATGGTGTAAAGTTGCTGGTTCTTGTCTTTTCTTAGCGTTACAGTCCATAGATGCAGTAGAACTTCAATTTTATGGAAAATATTCCTCCATACCGAAAGGAGTTGTATATTGCCCAATGTAGTGAAGGCAGAAGTACAGTCCTTTGAGAGAACTGATATCTCTGCTCTGAGAGTTTTTGGCCAGACAGATTGTTTTCTCCTAGTTGTGTTGTCATCTGTCGGTGTCCATGCTTTCTAAATGTTGATGTTGGTTTTCTTGGGTTTACTGGCCTGCCATGGTCACCAATAAGAGAATTTGTAGATGCTGTATGAGCTTTAGATCTTTGTAAATTCATCCACAAACTATTGTTTTCTCTGTAAAGTTTGTGTAGTTTATTTTGCTTTCTCCTTATGGCTCTCATTTGTTGTTTCCTTTGTTATCCACTGATATCCTTTCCTGAAACCAAATATGAGTACAACGTTTCGGGTTACTGGCCCCCTTCTTCAGGTGATGTGCAACAAAAACACCATGAAGGTAAATACCTCCTGGGAAATGACATTCCTACTTGGAGTGTATGTGAAATTAGCATAATTAATCAGTGCATAATAATAATTATTGGAAAGTTCAATCATATTTAAAGATAAAATCATATTTTCCATGATAACAGTGAAATAAATCTAAAGATTCTTATCTTCAAAGTGCATCCAGGTGTCCAAAGTGCATGAATGTATCAACATTGCAAAGTGTATCCATATTCCTTTAAAATCCCGCAGCTTTCTTAATGTCCACTAGAGGGAGTTAGAATTTTCTTTGAATGAAAAAAGTTGTTTATTTTACCTGGGATAATAGCGTTACACGCTTGGCCGTTCTTGCATGGAAATGTGCCAATCTGGGGATTACCTAAAAAGGATTGTGTACTTGATACAGGTCTGCTCTTATCAATTCATTACCCAAACTTTACTTTCCTATATGAGAATAGCCGAAAAGCCAAGGTGGTAGCCTTCTCTTTAGTGGTTTTTGCGATGTCAGTAAAAGACATTTTCTTAGTGGCAGGGATACACATAAGAAACAGGATACTGTATCCAAACACTAAGGAGCTAATTATAGTAATAGATTATATCCCTGTATATGTAGCCGGATTGATATTTGCAACAATGTATTTTAGAAACTATTTTCAGTTCAAAGAAAATTCTATCCCTCTAGGACATTAAGAAAGCTGCGGATTTTAAAGGAATATGATACACTTGCAATGTTGATTACACTTCACGCACTTTGGACACTGGATGCACTTTGAAGATAAGAATCTTTCAGATTTATTTCACTGTTATTACATGGAAAATATGATTTTTTTCTTAAATATGATGAACTTTCCAATGATTATTTATTATGCACTGATTAATTATGCTAATTTGCCAATGACTCCCAAGTAGGAATGTCATTTCACAGGAGGGTATTTAACTCATGGGTGGGGGGGCCAGTAACCCGAACGTTGTACTCATGTTTGGGAGACTCAAGTTCTCCTCTCAAGTCCGGAGGGGTGGGATGAACCTGACGTGTCTATCATAAATGGAAACTGCACACATCAGTGTACAGAAAACCTACTGACAGGTGTAGCTATCTTCACAACAGCAGTTTTCACCCCAACACACGGCCATCACACACACAGGCTACGAGATACCCCGTATATGATCGACCCAGGAGACAGAGACAAGCACCTTAAGGTTTTGGCAGAATCATTTAAACAAAAAGGTTACAAGGCCAAGACCATAAACATCATGTGGCTTAAAAACACATAGAGAAAAACTGTGGCAGTACAAAGAGGAAAGATCTAGTGCCCGTATACGGCTCGTAACACATACATCCAGTCTAGAAGGTACACGGAAGTCATAGAGAACTACAGCCAATCATAGCAGAGGATGAGACTTTAAAAGAAATCTTCCCAATTTCCAATTATCCATCCCTATCTTCTACTGTTTGTTTATATTGCGATTCTCACCCCCAATGGGATTTTGTGTTCTTCTTATCTTGTATATTGTAAAGTTTGTTAATTGCCAGATGATGTAAACATGTGAAGAAGGGAGGAAGTACCGAACGCTAATCTATTAAAAAACTGTTATAGTGCAAATAAAAAGACTATCACATACTTATCTGTGTATTCAATTAGATCACTGGACTTGAATTAGTTTTGAAGACGTTTCGCTAGTCATCCGACTGGTTCTCATTCAGAAGACTGTACAAAATCTGTGCAATTATGTACCCTGAAAATCCCAATTAGCATATCACAGCCAGGTTAAGGTGTTGTGATTAGATAGTGGCAGAGGGTTATTAGGACGCCCAGAGTAGTACATAATTGCCAGGGTACATATTGCACAGATTCTTGTACAAGTCATTCTGAATTGAGAAAGCCAGTCGGATGACTACGAAACGTCTTCAAGAACTACATTTCAAGTCCAGTTGATCTAATTGAATACAACAGATATACCATGACCTGGATGAATGAGAACCTTCACAAGCACTATCACATACTGTACTTACTCTCACCTTCTTCTATGCTACAAGTGCACTAATATGGCTACAATCAATTTAATTACGCATTTGTAAGTATCTGACAAATGACCAGGTTTTAGTTTGTAGGTGATATGCCCTTAAAGGAGAACCATGGATTAACATATATCTATCTGATTCACAGTCCAGAAACGGGGATAAATAAAATATAATTCAACTTTATAAGTTAATCTAAGATGTGGTCTGAATCTTAAATAGGGAAAATCCTTTGTTACAGTTCTGTGGTTAGTTTAACTTTAACACTCTTCCCCAATACAAAGCTGTCCAATTAGATATTTTATATCGGTTTAATAAAACGCACAGAGCATGTTCTCTCCCAGAAGGTGGGGTGGAAGATTTTACTGAGTTCCTATTGGTGGATCTTTGGTTGGGATGACTTAGACCAGTGTTTCTCAACCTTTTTATCCGTGGGGAAACCTTGAAATAATTTTGGTATCTCAGGGAACCCCTACATAAAATAACAATTATTTGATAATTTATCATATTTAAATATAGTCATCAAATCATCAAAAAAAATTTCACAAATATAAATGATAGATCATAAAATATCTCTATTAAAAATAATGCTTTAAAATTTTCTATGAAAAAATGTTAATATCTCATGGAACCCTTCCATAAAAACCTTTACGTATTTTTATTTATCTCTCAGACATCAATACACGAAACACATAATTCATACAAATATAGAACACTGATAAATATATAGAAAAATCTGTATTATCACAAAGGTGGATCATAGTTTCTGTCAATCTCTTGGGGACCCCCATGCAAACTTTCAGGCACTGGTTGAACTAACATTGGCTTAGAATAAGATTAAAACGTCATTTGAATCATGATTTATGGGATAAAATTCAAGATGAAATATGATCTAGACCAGATTTCTCTTTAAGCTGTGCAATAATGATAAAGGAATTCCCTGTAGTATTCAGAATATTGGGATTTGTCTGGCAACAAAAAGTTTTAATATATTTACATATTTCATTCTAGAATGAACAAGAGAAAAACCCTAAAGGGTAAGTAAACCAAGGGAGTTGGTTAAAGGGAAAACAGTTCGGCTCTACGTCAAGAGCATGTCAAGAAAAGATAATGTAAAGGGAAAGTAAAGGACCAACCCAGAGGAAGAGGAAAAAAAGGACCATGAGTTGTGGACAAACAGTAGAAGGTCATTGAACCAACCAGCAGACCACGGACCATGGAAAATGTAGCCCACCGGATGTAATTCTACGGCACCAGGAGCACACAATTCTTTTATCCTTTGGAACCGTTTTTGTCTTGTGTTTCTTGGGCCAGGCAAGGTTGGCCAAAGCACCAAAGTGGACATGTCCTGCAACTTGCAACTGACCATTGATAACGTCTCCTCGATGGATCGAACTATATACCCGGCACCTTCTCCTCTGACAATCATCTCAGTGTAAGAGATTGTCTACTTGTCTGTAGAGATATAATGATGTTACAGACTGGAGTGTTAAGTGGTGTCCACCCTTAAGGCTATGTTCACACTAGAGCGCATTGGGTGCGGTAACATTGCACCAAACCCTGAGCTCATATTAATGGCACCGTTCACTTTGAGCCGTGATATTGTGTGCAACAGTGTGGTGGTTGCACGAAATCACAAACCAGAGTTCCACACGTTAAAAAAAACGCCTAGTGTGAACGAAGCCCTAAAACAAAAAAAACTGGCCAATTGTCAGTTACCTTCCCGCAAACCCTAAATATAGTCTGCAATTATTACCTGCATTACTAACCAGATATTTCAGGATAATTATTTGTCCTCATTATGGCACAGTAAACTGGCCCCTCCCCTCATGCAGTCAATCAAGGCTGTAACCTCTGATGTCACAGCCAAGTGATTGCATGTTTTCCACTTCTGCTCCACTGCTCAAGCTATAAAAAGCTCAATGAGCAGAGGCAGAAGCAGGAGGGGAAACCTGAAAGGAATAGAAAATATCATTAAATATCTGGTTACAAATGCATGTAATAAACTGGTAAAAAAGCATTTGGGGTTGCGGGCAGGTAACATTTTTTTGTTTTAAAGGTGGGCACACCTTTAAAGAAGAAAGTCAGCCCAGAAACAGCATATAGCTTGGCTTGTCTTTCTAACCAGAGATACACATGGGCGAAGTCAGTAAGATCTTTTGCCACATCTCATTAGAATGCCTCCAGGATTTAGAAATGAGCAATCCTTGGGCACTGTGAATGTGAATCTACATTAAGAAAATGTATTTAGAAAGGAGATGTCAGAAAATAACCATTAGTATTTCTGACTGAAAAAGGTGTCCACAGATACGGTCCAGTTGGGGGCATAAGTATAAATAAAAGTAGGATTTCTGAATTGGTGTGACTTATTGGATTGGGGTGGGGTGGACTCTGGAACTGGCTAGCAAGGACTGGGAATGCTAGAGGTTTCCTGGAGGGCAGGGATTTACATGAATATGGGCTAGGTCCCACTATGTGCTTTGCGTATTGTTGTTCTTGCGTTGTGTTTTGCCAATGGAATGATATTTTAAATATAATGGAAATCACGAGAATGGTGCCCACTGTATAATTCAATCCGAATCTATTCGGTCCATTTTTATCTGCACGTGTGCACGACTTTTGGTGTGTGTGTGTCAGAATCGCCTCCTTATAATAGTCTATGGGAACGCAAAAAACCACACGTGGGCAAACTTATTTTTTGCGGGTTTTTTATGCGTTTCTGCAATATTCCTGTGATTTTTTTTTTTCCTGTGAAAAATGCATACCACACGCAAACAGACCGAAAACACGGATACACGCGGACAACACATAGAAGATCGCATGTCTTTTTCCATGCACATGGACTGGAATGCGGACAAAACGGTTGTCCTAAAACGCACTTAAAACGGATACACAACGGAAACGCAACAGGGTAGATAGATAGGGACACATCAGGTAAGAAACATACCCCTTGTGGACACCCATCAACCAAAACGTTATTTTATGTGTTTATGTGTTTACTGTAAATAGTGGCTGAATGTAACAATACAATCTCCCTAAATGTCGTACACACGTGCGATCGTGGGTACTGATCCGTGACGCACAAGTGTATGAACAGCCGTTTCGGCCAATAATCGGCCCGTGTATGGGCAATTTAGTTTGCCTTTAATCTGATAACTCAATCAGTGTACACGTTACCCACTGTATATTTATAATCTGTTTCGTTTCTACAGACATTATTATATCAGACACACAGAGGAATAAAGAGGAAATAAATATTCCTTAATCCCTTCTCCCATGTGTCTTGTGTATGAAATATAATGAGTAACATTTGTCAAAACCCGCACAATCTAAATACAATCTCTGGTTGGAAGTTACAATAAGGAACAGTTAAGATTAACGTTACATTGTATCAGCAAGGGGCAGGAATCAAGTTTTTCTCCGTGTGAGCACGAATTTCCATCTTGTTTAGCTGTCAGTTAGACATTCAGCTCTGCAGTTATTAGCGCCACAACTTAAATCATTTCATATTCAACAGACACGTCCACCTGGAGAAACGAACCACGTTCAATTCAACCATATTAATTTAAAATAAAATAAATTCTATTTGCTGTAGGGAAATCTCCATTTATTTGCATACTTAAAGGACCTTATTTATTTGTGTACTGACCACGCCGATAATTCCAAAGCCGATCTACAGATGGTGATATAGTTTGCTCTTAGTTTGTATGTTTAGTTTCAGGGCTAAGCCACACGAGTGCACTTATAAGCACAACTGATCGTTCTTTAAAAAGCGCCAATGCGGGGGCTAGTTGCACATGCTACAACGACACTTTTTTTAGCTACCACGTGCGCCCGATTGCACAATTGTATCGCACAACGCTTGGCATGTTGCGTGTGTATTTCCGGAGCACTAGACATGCTCCAGTGTGGCCTCGGACTTAAAAGCTCGGACTTAACTTAAAAGAGTTACCTAGTCTAATAGCGTATGGTCGTATAACACCTATAGTGCTTAGGGAGTTACCCAGTCTAATAGTGTATGGTTGTATAAACCTATAGTGCTCTGGGGAGTTACCTAGTCTAATGCGTATGGTCTGTATAAACGCTATAGTGCTCTAGGATTACCTAGTCTAATAGTGTTATGGTCGTATAAAAGCTATAGTGCTCTGGGGAGTACCTAGTCTAATAGTGTATGGTCTGTATAAACGCTATAGTGCTCTAGGGAGTTACCTAGTCTAATAGTGTATAGTCTGTATAAAGCGACTAGTGTCTGGGGAGTTACTAGTCTATAGTGTATTGGTCTGTATAAACGCTATAAGTGCTCTAGGGAGTCCTAGTCTAATAGTGTATGGTCTGTATAAACGCTATAGTGCTCTGGGAGTTTACAGTCTAATAGTGTATGGTCTGTATAACCAACTTAGTGCTCTAGGGAGTTACCTAGTCTAATAGTGTTTGGTCTGATATAACGCTATAGTGCTCTAGGGAGTTACACTAGTCTAAATAGTGTATGGTCTGTATAAACGTATATCAGAGCTCTAGGGAGTTAACCTATCTAATAGTGATGGTCTGTATAAACGCTTATAGTGCTCTAGGGAGTTTACCTAGTCTAACAGTGTATGGTCTGTATAACGCTATAGTGCTCTAGGGAGTTACCTAGTTCCAATAGTGTATGGTCTGTTATAAACGCTATAGTGCTATGGGAGTTACCTAGTCTAATAGTTGTATGGTCTGTATAAACGCATAGTGCCTAGGGGAGTTACCTAGTCTATAGTGTTGGTCTGTTATAAACGCTATAGTGCTCTAGGGAGTACCTAGTCTAAGCGTATGGTCGTTATAAATGCTATAGTGCTGAGGGAGTTACCTAGTCTAATAGTGTATGGTCTGATAAAGCTATGCTCTAGGTTAAGGAGTTACATAGTCTAATAGAGATGGTCTGTTAAAAGCTATAGTGCTCTAGGGAGTTCCCTAGTCTATAGTGTATGGTCTGTATAAACGCTATAGTGTCTTAGGGAGTTACCTAGTCTAATAGCGTATGGTCTGTATAACTGCTTATAGTGCTCTAGGGAGTTACCTAGTCTAATAGGGTATGGTCTGTATTAAACGCTATAGTGTCTAGGGAGTTACCTAGCTAATAGTGTATGGTCTGTATAAACGCTATAGAGTGCTCTAGGGAGGTTTACCTAGTCTAATCGTGTAGGTCTGTATAAACGCTATAGTGGCTCTAGGGAGTTACCTGTCTAATAGGTATGCTGTTAAAGCGATAGTGTCCTAGGGAGTTACCTAGTCTAATAGTGTATGGTCTGTATAAACGCTAAGTGCGCTAGGGAGTTACCTAGTCGTAATAGTGTAGTGTATAAACGCTATAGTGCTCAGGAGTTACTCTTCTAAAGGTATGGTCTGTTAAACGCTATAGTGCTCTAGGGAGTTACTAGTCTAATAGTGGTATGGTCTGTATACACGCTAAGTGTCTAGGGGAGTTACTAGTCTAATAGTGTATGGTCTGTATACGCTATAGTGCTCTAGGGGAGTTACCAGTCTAATAGCGTATGGTCTGTATAAAACGTATAGGCTACTAGGAGTTACCTAGTCTAATAGTGTATGGTCTGTATAAACGCTATAGTGCTCTAGGGAGTTTACCTAGTCTATAGCGTATGGGTCTGTATAAACGTATAGTGCTCTAGGGATGACCTAGTCTAATAGTGTAGGTCTGTATAAACGCTATAGTGCTCTAGGGAGTTACCTAGTCTAATAGTGTATGGTCTGTATTAAAACGTATAGTGCTCTAGGGAATTACCTTGTCAATAGTGTAAGGTCTGTATAAACGCTATATATGCTATCGGGAGTTACCTAGTCTATAGTGTATGGTCTGTATAAACGCTATAGTGCTCTGGGAGTTACCTAGTCTAATAGTGTATGGTCTGATAAACAATATAGTGCTCTAGGACTGTTACCTAGTCTAATAGGTGTTGGTCTGTATAACGCCTATAGTGCTCTAGGGAGTACCTAGTCTAATAGTGGTATGGTCTGTATAAACGCTATAGTGCTCTAGGAGTTACCTAGTCTAATAGTGTATGGTCTGATAAACGCTATAGTGCTCAGGGGAGTTACCTAGTCCTTAATTAGGTATGGTCTGTATAAAAACGACTATAGTGCTCTAGTGGAGTTACCTAGTCTATAGTGTATGGTTGTATAAACGCTATTTTTTTTTTTTTTTTTTTTTTTTTTTTTTTTTTTTTTTTTTTTTTTCCCTTTTTTTTTTTTTTTTTTTTTTTTTTTTTTTTTTTTTTTTTTTTTTTTTTTTTTTTTTTTTTTTTTTTTTTTTTTTTTTTTTTTTTTTTTTTTTTTTTTTTTTTTTTTTTTTTTTTTTTTTTTTTTTTTTTTTTTTTTTTTTTTTTTTTTTTTTTTTTTTTTTTTTTTTTTTTTTTTTTTTTTTTTTTTTTTTTTTTTTTTTTTTTTTTTTTTTTTTTTCTTTTTTTTTTTTTTTTTTTTTTTTTCTTTTTTTTTTTTCTTTTTTTTTTTTTTTTTTTTTTTTTTTTTTTTTTTTTTTTTTTTTTTTTTTTTTTTTTTTTTTTTTTTTTTTTTTTTTTTTTTTTTTTTTTTTTTTTTTTCTTTTTTTTTTTTTTTTTATTTTTTTTTTTTTTTTTTTTTCTTTTTTTTTTTTTTTTTTTTTTTTTTTTTTTTTTTTTTTTTTTTTTTTTTTTTTTCTTTTTTTTTTTTTTTTTTTTTTTTTTTTTTTTTTTTTTTTTTTTATTTTTTTTCGTCTTTTTTTTTTTTTTTTTTTATATGGTCTGTATAAACGCTATAGTGCTCTGGGGAGTTACCTAGTTCTAATAGTGTGTCTGTATAAACGCATATAGTGCTATCGGGCCGTTAGCTAGTCATAATAGCTGTATGGTCTGTATAAACGCTATAGTCTGCTAGGGAGTACCTAGTCTAATAGCGTATGGTCTTGTATACATCGTAAGGCTCTGGGAGTTACCTAGTTCTAATAGCGTATGGTTGTATAAACGATATGTGTCTAGGGGAGTTACTAGTCTAATAGGTATGGTCTGTATAAACCTATAGTGCTCTAGGGAGTTAACCCTAGTCTAATAGTGTATGGTATGATAAACGCTATGTGCTCTAGGAGTACCTTAGTCTAATAGTGTATGGTCTGTATAAACGCTATAGTGCTCTAGGGGAGTTACCTAGTCTAATAGTGTATGGTCTGTATAAAAGCTATAGTGCTCTGGGGAGTTACGTAGTCTCCTAATAGGGTTATGGTCTGTATAAAACGATATAGTGCTCTAGGGAGTACCTAGTCTATAGGTTGGTTGTATAAAGCTATGTGCTCTGGGGAGTTACCTAGTCTCAATAGTGTCGGTCTGTATAAACACTATAGTGCTCTATGGAGTTACCTAGTCTAATAGTGTATTTTTGGTTGTGTATAAACGCTATAGTGCTCTAGGGAGTTACTAGTCTAATAGTGTATGGTCTGTATAAACGCTATAGTGCTCTGGGGAGTTACCTGTGCTAATAGTGTATGGTCTGTATAAACGCTATAGTGCTCTGAGGAGTTACTAGTCTAATAGTGTTGGTCTGTAGTAAACGCTATGTGCTCTAGGGAGTTACTAGTCTAATAGTGTATGGTCTGTATAAACGCTATAGTGCTCTGGGAGTACCTAGTCTAAATAGGTGATGGTCGTATAAACGAATATTAGTGCTTGGGGATTACCTAGTCTAATAGCGTATGGTCTGTATAAACGCTATAGTGCACTGGGGAGTTACCTAGTCTAATAGCGTATGGTCTGTATAAAACGCTATAGTGCACTAGGGAGTTAACCTAGTCTAATGCGTAGTGGTCTGTATAAACGCTATAGTGCTAGGGGTTACCTAGTTATAGGTAGGTCTGTATAACCATAGTGCTCGGGGGTACCTAGTCTAAAGTAGCGTTAGGTCTGTATAAACGTATAGTGCACTGGGAGTTACCTAGTCTAATAGTGTATTGTATTAAACGCTATAGTGCATCTAGGGAGTTACCTTAGTCTTATAGTGTATGGTCTGTAAAACACTATAGTGTCTAGGGAGTTACCTAGTCTAATAGCGTATGGTCCGTGTATAAACGCTATAGTGTTCTGGGGAGTTACTAGTCTAATACTATGGCGTCTGGTCTGTATAAACGCTATAGTGCTCTAGGGAGTTACCTAGCTAATAGTGTATGGTCTGTATAAACGCTATAGTGCTCTAGGAGTTACCTAGTCTAATAGCGTTGGTCTGGATTAAACGCTATAGTGCTCTGGGGAGTTACCAGTCTAATAGCGTAGGGTCTGTTAATAAAACGCTTCTATAGTGCTCTGGAGAGTTACCTAGTCTAATAGCGTATGTCTGTATAAAAACGCTATAGTGCTCTGGGGAGTTACCTAGTCAATAGCGTATTGGTCTGTATAAACGCTATAGTGCTCTGGGGGTTACCTAGTTCTAATAGCGTATGGTCGTATAAACGCTATAGTGCTCTGGGGAGTTACCTATCTAATAGCGTTATGGTCTGTATTAAACGATTATGTGTCTGGGAGTTACCTAGTCTAATAGCGTTGGTCTTATAAACCCTAAGTGCTCTGGGAGTTTACCTAGTCTAATAGTGTATGGTCTGTATAACAGTATAGTGTCTGGAGTTACTAGTCTAATGTGTATGGTTCTGTATAAACGCTATAGTGCTCTAGGGAGTTACCTGTCTAAAGTGTATGGTCTGTATAAAACGCTATAGGGCTCTAGGGAGTTACCTAGTCTAATAGTGTATGGGTCTGTATAAACGCATATAGTGCTCTGGGAGTTACCTAGTCTAATAGTGTTATGGTCTGTATAAACGCTATAGTGCTCTAGGAGTTACCTAGTCTAATAGGTATGGTCTGTATAAACGCTTAGTGCTCTAGGGAGGTTACCTAGTCTAATAGTGATGGTCTGTTAAACGCCTATAGTGCTCTGGGAGTTACCTAGTCTAATAGTGTATGGTCTGTATAAAGCTATAGTGCTCTAGGGGATATTACTCTAATGTCTAATAGTGTATGGTCTGTATAAACGCTATAGTGCTCTAGGGAGTACCTAGTCTAATATAGTGTATGGTCTGTATAAACGCTATAGTGCTCTAGGGGAGTTACCTAGTCTAAGAGTGATTGGTCTGTATAAAAACTATAGTGCTTGGAGTTACCTAGTCTAATAGTGTATTGGTCTGTATTAAACGCTATAGTGCTCTAGGGGAGTTACCTAGTCTAATAGTGTATGGCTGTATAAACGCTATAGTGCTCTAGGGAGTTACCTAGTCTAATAGTGTATGGTCGTATAAACGCTATAGTGCTCTAGGGGTAACCTAGTCTAATAGCGTATGGTCTGTATAAACGCTATAGTGCTTAGGGAGTTACCTAGTCTAATAGGTAGTCTGTAAAACGGTATAGTGCTCTGGGAGTTACCTAGTCTAATAGGGTTATGGTTCGTATAAACGTATAGTGCTCTAGGGAGTTACCTAGTCTAATAGTGTATGGTCTGTATAAACGCTATAGTGCACTGGGAGTTACCTAGTCTAATAGGTATGGTCTGTTATAAACGCTATAGTGCTCTAGGGAGTTACCTAGTCTATATAGCGTATGGGTCTGTAGAAACGCTATCGGCTCTGGGGGAGTTACCTAGTCTAATAGCGTATGGTCTGTATAAACGCTATAGTGCTCTAGGGAGTTACCTAGTATAATAGTGATGGTCTGTTATAAAAGCTATAGTGCTCTAGGGAGTTACATCGTTCTAATAGTGTATGGTCTGTATAAACGCTATAGTGCTCTGGGAGTTACCTAGTCTATAGTGTATGGTCTGTATAAAAGCGTATAGTGCTCTAGGGGAGTTACCTAGTCTAATAGCGTATGGTCTGTTAAACGCTATAGTGCTCTCAGGGAGTACCATAGTCTATAGTGTATGGTCTGTATAAAGCTATAGTGCTCGGGAGTTACCTAGTCAATAGTGAGTCGTATAAACACGCATAAGTGCTCTATGGGAGAACTAGTAATGTGTATGGTCTGTATAAACGCTATAGTGCTCTAGGGAGTTCCTGTCTAATGTGGTATGGTCTGTAAAACGACCCTATAGTGCTCTAGGGAGTTACCTAGTCTAATAGGTGTATGTGTCTGTATACACACGCTATAGTGCCTAGGGAGTCTCCTAGTCTAATAGTGTATGGTCTGTATAAACGCTATAGTGCTCTAGGGGTTACTAGTCTAATAGGTTGTATGGTCTGTATAAACAATGCTTATAGTGCTCTGGGGAGTTAACTAGTCTAAGTGTATGGTCTGTATAAAGCCTATAGTGGTTCTGGGGAGTTACTAGTCTAATAGGTATATGGTCTGTATAAACACGATAGTGCTCTAGGGGAGTTACCTGTCTAATAGGTATGGTATTAAAACGCTATAGTGTCCTAGGGAGGTTACCTAGTCTAATAGTGTATGGTCTGTATAAACGTATAGTGCCTGGGGTTACCTAGTCTAATGATGTATGGTTGTATAAACCTAAGTGCTCTGGGAGTACTAGTCTAATAGCGTATGGTCTGTATAAACGCTAAGTGCATAGGGGAGTTCCTAGTCTATAGTGTATTGTCTGTATAAACGCTTAGTGCTAGGGAGTTAACCTAGTCTAATAGTGCTATGGTCTGTATAAACACTATAGTGGCATCTAGGAGTTACCTAGTCAATAGCCGTAGGTCTGTATAAACGCTTTAAGTGCTCTGGAGTTACCTAGTCTAATAGCGTATGGTCTGTATAAACGCTTAGTGCTCTAGGGAGCACCTAGACTAATAAGCGTATGGTCTGTATAAACGCTATAGTGCTCTAGGGAAGTACCTAGTCTAATAGCGTATGGTCTGTATAAACGCTATAGTGCTCTGGGGAGTTACTAGTCTAATAGGTATGGTCTGTAATAAAACCTATAGTGCTCTGGAGAGTTAACATAGTCTAATAGGTTATGGTTGTATAAACGCTATAGGCTGGGAGTTACTGTCTAATAGGTATGGCTGTATAAACGCTATCGTGCTCTGGGGGTTACCTAGTCTAATAGGTATGGTCTGTATAAACGCTATAGTGTCTGGGAGTGTACCTAGTCTCTAATAGCGTATGGTCTGTATAAACGCTATAGTGCTCTGGGAGTTACCTAGTCTAATAGCGTATGGTCTGTATAAACGCTATAGGGCTCTAGGGAGTTACCTAGTTATAATAGTGTATGGTCTGTATAAACAGCTATAGTGCTCTAGGGAGTTACCTAGTTCAGAGTGTCTGGTCTGATAACGTATAGTGATCGGGAGTTACCTAGTCTAATAGTGTATGGTCGGTATAAACGTTATAGTGCTCATGGAGTTACCTAGTCTAATAGTGTAGGTCTGTATAAACGCTATAGTGCTCTTGAGTTACCTAGTCTAATAGCGTATGGTCTGTATAAACGCTATAGTGCTCTAGGAGTTACCTAGTCTAATAGGTATGGTCTGTATAAAAACGATAGTGCTCTAGGGATACCTAGTCTAATAGGAGGTCTGTATAAACGCTTAGTGCTCTAGGGGAGTTACCCTAGTCTAATAGTGTATATGGTCTGGTATAAACCTATAGTCTCTGGGAGTTACCTAGTTCAATGTGTATGGTCTGTATAAACGCTATAGTGCTCTAGGGAGTTACTAGTCTAAATAGTGTATGGTCCTGTATAAACGCTATATGCTCATGGGAGTTACCTAGTTAATAGTGTATGGTCTGTATAAACGCTATAGTGCTGGGGGTTACTAGTCTAATAGTGTATGGTCTGTATAAACGCTTATAGTGCTCTGAGGGAGTTACCTAGTCTAATAGTGTTATGGTCTGATATAACGCATATAGTGCTCTAGGGAGTTACCTAGTCTAATATGTCGTATGGTTCTGTATAAACGAAATAGTGCTCTGAGAGGGTTACATAGTCTAATAGTGTATGGTTGTATATAACGCTATAGTGCTCTGGGGAGTTACCTAGTCTAATAGTGTATGGTTGTATAAAACGCTTATAGTGCTCTGGGGAGTTAACCTAGTCAGAAGCGTTTATGGTCTGTATAAACACTATAGTGCTCTGGGGGTTCCCTAGTCTAATAGCGTTGGTATGTTATAAACGCTATAGTGACTAGGGAGTTACCTAGTTCAATGGCGGTATGGTCTGTATACAGTATAGTGCACTAGGAGTTACCTAGTCTAATAGTGTATGGTCTGTATTAAACAGACAGTGCTTGGGGAGTTACCTAGTTAATAGCGAGGTCTGGAAAACGCTAAGTGCACTAGGGGGTTACCTTCTAATCGGTTGTTTTAACGTATAGTGCACTAGGGAGTTACCTAGTCTAATAGTGTATGGGTCTGTAAACACTATGTGCTCTAGGGAGTTACCTAGTCTAATAGGGTTGTCTGTATAACGCTATAGTGCTCTGGGGAGTTACCCTAGTCTAATAGCGTATATGGTCTGTATAAACGCTCTAGTGCTCTAGGGAGTTACCTAGTCTATAGGATGTATGTAAAACGCTATAGTGCTCTGGGAGGTACCTAGTCTAAATAGCGTTATGGTCTGATAAACGCTATAGTGCCTTGGGAGTGTACTACTAGTCTAATAGCGTATGGTCGTAGTCTGTATAAACGCTATAGTGCTCTGGGAGAGTTACTCGTCATAGCGTTTGGTCTGGATAA
Organism: Hymenochirus boettgeri; assembly: GCA_019447015.1. Classification (NCBI taxonomy): domain Eukaryota; kingdom Metazoa; phylum Chordata; class Amphibia; order Anura; family Pipidae; genus Hymenochirus; species Hymenochirus boettgeri. Next base: position 1,173 of record JAACNH010001644.1, on the reverse strand, counting down.
ACGCTATAAGTGTCTGTGGGAGTACCTGTCTAATAGTTATGGTCGTATTAAACGCTAATATTAGTGCTCTGGGGAGTTACCTAGTCTAAAGCGTTGTATGGTCTGTATAAACGTATAGTGCTCTGGGGAGTTACCTAGTCTAAGAGTATGGTCGTATAAACGCTTATAGTAGTGCTCTGGGGAGTTCGTTACCTAGTCTAAAGGTATGGTCTGTATAAACGCTATAGGCTCTAGGAGTTACCTAGTCTACATAGTGTATGGTCTGTATAAAAACTTAAGTGCTCTAGGGAGGATTACTACATAGTTAATAGTGTATGGTCTGTATAACGAATATAGTGCTCTGGGGAGTTACTCGTCAGCTAGTGTCTGGTCTGTTAGCTATCGCTATCTCTATGGTTCTGTCTTAGGTGGTTGTATAACGCTCTAGTGCTCTATGAGTGTTACCTAGTCTAATAGTGTATGGTCTGTTATAAACGCTATAGGTGCTCTATGGGGGTTCCCTGTCTAATAGATGTTGGTCTGTATAAAACTATAGTGCTCTAGGGAGTTACCTAGTCTAATAGTGTATGGTCTGTATAAACGCTATTAGTTGTCTAGGGAGTTACCTGTCTAATCGTGTATGGTCTGTATAAACCACTATGTGCTCGGGGAGTTACCTAGTTCAATAGTGTTGGTTCTGTAATAAACGCTTATTTATAGTGCTCTAGGGGATTATACTAGTCAATAGTGTATGGTCTGTTAACACGCTATAGTGCTCTAGGGAGTTACCTAGTCTAATAGTGTATGGTCTGTAAAAACGCTATAGTGCTCTGGGGAGTTACCTAGTCTAATAGTGTTAGGTCTGATAAAAGCTATAGTGCTCTGGGGGTTACCTAGTTAAAGTGTATGGTTTGTATAAACGCTATAGTGCTCTAGGGAGTTACCTAGTCTAATAGTGTATGGTCGGGTGTTATAAACGCTATAGGTGCTCTAGGGGAGTTACCTAGTCTTAATAGCGTATGGTCTCTATAAACGCTAGAGTAAAGGAGCTGTGTCTTACCTGTCGTTCTTCAATTAAACCTGGCGGCAGAGGAGCAAGCGATCAGGTAAGTTCCTTCCCTTTTCTCCCAGCAGGTTTTATTGAAGAACAGGTAAGACACAGCTCCTTTACCTTCCGTTCTTCAATAAAACTGA